>BPLR01016812.1:0-40054 GCA_021605095.1 Caerostris extrusa
GTAGAAAATGGAATCATTAGCTTATTTTTAAAGTTTGACACTTGCTAAATTATTCAGAATTTTTTTTATTGTTTGCAGGGCTCTTTAGCACTTCACTCTTGAAAATTTTCTAATTAATTTTTTTCCTTCCTAGTATGTAAAGCCACTGTATTGTGCCAACATAACCTACAACAGGAAAGAAGAAAAATGATTTCTTAAATGTCACGAGGGAAAAAATCTATCTCACGTCAACGTTTTTTTTTTTTTTTTTTTTTTTTTTTTTTAATAATTTTTTTAAGTACAATTTTGTATCACAGATATATTTTTACTAAAATCAAAACTATGCATTGAATTCTAACATTGAGACAAGACAGTATTATAACGTATTTGGACATAATTATGTCCAAATACGTTATAATACTGTCTTAAAATTTTTTTTGTTATATAAATAAATTGAAGTATAAATTTAGACTTTCGTTTTGAAATTAGCTTCGGAATAGATTCAGAACTATAATTTTCTGACTGTGTTGTCGTTCTGACCACATGGTTCATTAACGAAGTAAGTCCATGACTCCCTATATCTAAACGTGCGACGTGTAAATCAAAACACGATAACAATACTTGTTGTTGCGGCTAATTCTCAATGCTCAGCAGCGCGGAACGGACATCCCATGAGTCTGATCATGGTAGGAGGGAAAGCGGGACTAATTTCTGTTGTGGTGAAGCATCCATAGGTAAAAGTTTGACTTGGCTCCGAGTCGCTGAAGAATGAGGGCAGTGCCTTCTGGGAAGACTTTTAGGGGAAACTACCCTGCATTTGGGTACCGTATGTAGGAAACACCAGAAAACTTCCAACAACTTGCCAACGACTCACAAGGCAAAATGCTGAACATCGTGTCACCTCGTTTTTTGAAACAGTGTCTACAACAAAGCCGCCAGCGGAAACCTCCTCCCTAATGCTCACCAGCGGCTCGCGTTGCCACTGAACCACGAGTCTGGCCCTTTGAATGATCTGGTAAAATGCTAAAGATCCCTATTGCATTGAATAAAGAATTACTGAATAATTTATCTTGAAATATAAAAATAAGTCAATGATTCCTTTTTATATAAATAAGTAACAAGTCATATTTTTTTTTTACTAATTTTATAAAGTAATATATATATATATATATTTTTTTTTTTTCAGTTTAAGTATTTAACCCAAATTTTTTGCAACTTTACTTCCACACAAACGAACCTCTCACAAATTTAAACTCTGATCTTTTTCTTTATGAAAATGAGTGCAACAATTGCCCACATAAAAAAAAAAAAAAAAAAAGTCGAGAGCTCACATCGTCGACCCTCATTTGCTTACTCATTTGACTTTACTCATTTGAAAAAAAAAAAGAAATCAATCGATAACACGAAACTCATTTCCAATCTTTTGGGTAACTGAAGAACACGGGATCAAATGTCAATAAAACATGAAATTATGACGATTATCGAATGATCGGTGCTAAACGCACGTTACAAGTGTGAACTCTTGTTTGTCTTAAAAATAAAACTAGATAGTCCAAAAACGTTCGCATTAATCCAGAATTGCAAAAAAAGATTTCACACGAATTAATTCACGATATCCCAAAATTCTGAGAAGTCTGGAAAGGAAAATCTAGGAAGATTTCCCAGAATGGCAAAATATGCAATCTGCTATGCTACATCTAATAGAGATATGAAAAGAGAATTTTTCTGAAAAGTAAAACGTTACTTCTTCTGGAATTGAGTGTCCTTTTGTAGAAAACCTTTATGTTATGATCTGGCAATACTGATGCTAGACTGTCTATTATAACCCCTATTGTTTTTCGAAGAGGTAACTAGAGAAGGAGCCACCAACGAGTCCCGAACTTAGAATCCCACTTGTCAGGCAACCTACGCATATTACCAATGAGGCTGACATTTGTATTATAAAAATATGTATAATAATTTGAAATTACAATATTGCTAACTTCTGAGAAAGGAAAACTTAAATTTCTGTGTTCTCTCACAAGGCTATATAACTACTAGTTATTATTCAGAAGTTAATATATAAAAATTTCAAAATGTTTAATATAAATGTTTATTCAAAAATCATACTCTGTAACCAGGCTTCCTTCTACTCACTGGCAACAGCGCTTCCTTGCGGCATTCGGGAGAACGCCTACAAACTCTCATCTGGGAAAGCAGTTTATTTTGCGCATCCTGCGTTTAGCCGAATATCGGGTTTTCAGCTTAGAAGTGGAATCCTTCAATGATTCTATAATACATCTTTAAATATAATGTTATATGCCCCTAATTATACGTGTGTATGTTTGTGCGTATACATATAAAGTTGTGAGTTGTCCAACTTGTGCCTCAAGTATTTCAACCCAACCATACCCAGTTACAATCTAGTTGCCCAACCTGTACACTACAACTTTTAATTTTTTCACTAATCATACAAGAAATTCAATCCTTCTATTAGTTGTATATTATTGTATTCGAATGCTGGATGCTTTGATCTAAAGTAATTCTCAGCATGAATGGATAATATGTAGTCCATTCAGCATTACCCAGTGAACACCACGGGGTTTCAAAAAGAGATTAACTCCCAAAGAAACTCAACTCAACTCCCTCGCGAAAGGATTCAACTCCAGAAAGTGTATCTGGGGTGTTTGTATCCTCTTCTCCACTTTAAGTTTAATTGACGAACATTTGGCCTATAGATTTATCATGCCTTTTTTATATTATCCTTGACATAGGCATGGAACCTTTCAGTTTGGTATCATTTATGAAGTTTCGAACCCGATACCTGCTGCTATTTGTCAAAATTACCAACTTAATGTAACTTGTTTTTCGCTTTTCTTTTCACAAACATATCAGCTTTCATTCAAATGCTGTTTGAATGTGAAAGTAGGATAAATAGCCACAGAATTGAATACATTAGAAAAATCCATCTTTCAAACAAAATACATAAAAAAGAAAGTTCTGCAAAATTTTCCTTCTTTTCATTTCGTAAAAAGGAATGGTTTTCGAATAAAAAATACAGAATGTCTGCGGGCCGTGAATATTTCTTAAAAGTGTCATAGAATATTCGAATAATACCAAGAAAATTCTCAATCTTCGAATAATTCCTAGAAAATTAAATTCAATTCTTTTGATGCATGGTTTCTAAGGCATAGAAAGGCATCTATTTCTAAAGCATTCTATTTCATTAAAATGTATTTCAATGATTTGTTATTTGTTGGGATATATTTAATGAAATTTTTACTTTCTGATAAAATAATTAAATCTAAATTGTAAAATTTAGTTCACAAATATGTTTGACTTAAAAACACAATAGGTATCCTGAAAAATCCAACTTTTGCAAAACTGTTATTTTTCAAAGTTCTGAAGCTCGTTTTGACCACATGTAAAGTTAAATACTTCGTAAATAAACATTTATTTGTAGACATATCAGAAATATAAAAGTGAAAAAAAGTATCATGATTCATATATACTTTTCCTTTGAATACTTTTCCTTTAGAACATTTAAGATCGTTTAAATAAATAAAGAACATATTTATTAAAACATTTATTTACTCAAGAGTAAATAAATGTTCATTATTACAAAATAATTACAAGATTAATTACAAATTAATTTACATTATTACAAAATAATTACAAGATTAATTACAAATTAATTTACATTATTACAAAATAATTACAAGATTAATTACGAATTAAATTACATTATTACGAAATAATTACAAGATTAATTACAAATTAAATTACATTATTACGAAATAATTACAAGATTAATTACAAATTAAATTACATTATTACGAAATAATTACAAGATTAATTACAAATTAAATTACATTATTACGAAATAATTACAAGATTAATTACAAATTAAATTACATTATTACAAAATAATTACAAGATTAATTACAAATTAAATTACATTATTACGAAATAATTACAAGATTAATTACAAAATAATTACAAGATTAATTACAAAATAATTACAAGATTAATTACAAATAATATTACATTATTACAAAATAATTACAAGATTAATTACAAATTAAATTACATTATTACGAAATAATTACAAGATTAATTACAAATTAAATTACATTATTACGAAATAATTACAAGATTAATTACAAATTAAATTACATTATTACGAAATAATTACAAGATTAATTACAAATTAAATTACATTATTACAAAATAATTACAAGATTAATTACAAATTAAATTACATTATTACGAAATAATTACAAGATTAATTACAAAATAATTACAAGATTAATTACAAATTAAATTACATTATTACGAAATAATTACAAGATTAATTACAAATTAAATTACATTATTACAAAATAATTACAAGATTAATTACAAATTAAATTACATTATTACGAAATAATTACAAGATTAATTACAAAATAATTACAAGATTAATTACAAATTAAATTACATTATTACGAAATAATTACAAGATTAATTACAAATTAAATTACATTATTACAAAATAATTACAAGATTAATTACAAATTAAATTACATTATTACGAAATAATTACAAGATTAATTACAAAATAATTACAAGATTAATTACAAAATAATTACAAGATTAATTACAAATAATATTACATTATTACAAAATAATTACAAGATTAATTACAAATTAAATTACATTATTACGAAATAATATATATATATACAGGAGAACTTTGCTGATATATTATTCTCCCAGAAGATATTGTTTCGAAGTAAAACTTTTCCTCTTATATTAAGGTATTTTCACAGATTGCTCTCAATATTTGGTTAAATATCTAAAAAAATGATTTAACCAAGTTATCTATTCATTATGTAATTTAATAATTTTTTAAAAATAAGTTGCAGCATTTAATAGAGTTTTTCTTATTTTATATAAATTTCGGTTAGATTCGATTCGTAGAGTAAACAGTAGTAAACAGCGATTCGTAGAGTAAACAGTTGTAAACAGCGATTCTTAACAGCCAGTAGAATATAGTAACAGCCATTCGTATAGTTTTCCAAAGAGTTTTTCACTTACTTTTCTGACCCTGACTTTGAACTGACCTTCTGGGTGTCGTAACACACTCAAAAGAAACACAGTTCTTACATTCTCATTCCCACCATGCTATCTAACTGTTTAAGAAAACTTATTCGTTCGAAGTCAATTAACTTCAATAAACTTCCCGCCAGCCAGCAACAAAGCGAATCTTTCCAACTGCAACAACAACATCCCACAAAAACTACATGCATCTTTGGCCATCCATTGAATCTTATCCACGGAGGCAATAGCCTCATCCCAATGGAGAAAGATACTATAGTACCACACTGGACATGTCGTGCAACCTGCCTTCAAAGAACAGGAAGAGGTGCCAGCTCAGACGGTCCTTACCAGAAACGAACCTCGGTTTCCTTTTTTGTTTGGCTTGCTTTTTAGCAGGCTTGGTCGATCATGTGTTCCTTGAGGAACAAGTGGCCCCACCCGCCGTTTCCGCTCGGTTCTTTTACAAGGCTGTTTTTGTTTTCTGTGGATTTTGCGGGTGGTTGGTGAGAATTCGAATAATGAGCGACGTTTTGGGATGCGTTCTACCACCTCTTTCGATTTACTCAAGGTGGACAATTTTTGTGTGTGGGTGTGTTAAGATTTAATGTACTAAGGTGTTTGAGAGAAAGAATCTTAAGGTTTGCTCAGAGAGATTATGGTAAACGGTGTTGTGGCAGTTAAAAACAGTGCGTGTTAAACTGTTAATTATTTGGAGGCAAATGTCAAGGTCAATTGAAGGGCAACGTTAGAGAGATAATGAGAAGAATAGTTACGCAATCATGCTACTTCTTTTTAACTTTTATTTCGGGTATTAAAAAAAAAGTTCAGCACTCGGCTAATTACTTAAATGAAAACAAGAAGATTATTTTTAAGACAAATTATCATGCTTGACTATAAATTAATTCAATGAGAAAATTAAACCCAATTTTTTCTACTATATAAAAAATAATATTCGAATTTCTTCTTTGAATTATATTATAGCATGGAAACAGTCGAAGGCATTAGTTTCAGAAATTAGATGATCTTATTTATAATAATTTTTTTTTTTTCCAAAGTCAGTCATTCTTTATGAGAGGTAGCCATATTCAAAAGAAGATTTAGAATGCATCTTACAACATAAAATGTCAAGTACTAAGCCAAACGATACTTAAAACTGTTAACTAAGAACTAATTGACAGCCGATATTTTTATTGATGGATTTTGGAATTGGATTTATTTTTTTTTAAATATTTTGGTATCCGTCGTAGCATGTCGTTTGGTATCTGTCGCATTGTAGCATGTTTTTCTTCTATTTGCAGATATTTTCATTTTGTAACCGTGCTTCCTCCTACAAACTGACAAGAGCGCTATCCTTTACCGTTTACGTGAAATGGACAGTTGGTCTCTAGACTCTCATCCGAGAGGAAGTACAGCGCAACCTGCGCTCCCCCTGTGAAACGTTTAGCTTATAGGATAGTTAATAGGAAATATATTATAATTTATGGGAAATATATTTAGCACATCTCAAGCAAAATTAATTATAAATTATTTGTTTCAAGAAAAATTCTATTTTCAAACAAAGATTTTTTTTTTTTTTTATCTAAAATTTCTTATTTTGTTTGCTAATTTAAAATAACACTTTTCAAATGATAAAAATTATTTGTGGGCAAAAAAAAATCCAATGAAAACGTTTATCAAGTTGGTCACTTTTAGATTATCGTGACTCTTAAATTCAATAATAGAAATAAAACCATTTTCATTCAAAATGCGTTAATAAAAGAATAAAGAAAATGTGTTTATCCTCATATTAAATAATAATGAAAAACATTCAAAAGTTATTCATAAAAAATATAATAATTTTTATTTCTTCCCTTTCTTTAATTTTTTTTTTTTAATAACACGAAGAAAAATAATTTATTTAAAATTCTACCTTTTTAAATGTAAGATCAATTAGTTAATAAATAATACAAAACAAAGGCTTTAACGAAAATAAAATTTTAACATTTTTTTTAAATGAAACCAATAGAGTATGTGATAATTAAATAAAATGAAAATAAAAACGATAACCTTAATTTTATCAGCATTCATTCATTTAATAAAAGTTTAAATTATGTTGTATAATGTCAGACAAACATGAGTTGAAAATTAATTAGGAAGCCTTTAAAACGATGAAAAAAAATAGTCAAAAATTAAAAAAGATTATCAATTTTTAAACAGATATTTAAAATTTATATTTAAAGAAGGAATTTTTCGCCTGGAAAAATAAATGAAATAATTATAAAATAATTAATACGAACAATTTATCTATACAAAACAAATGCATTTATTATTTATTAGAAAATGTACTTTTATTAATTTAATTTCAATAATGAAAAAAATCTGATAGTATAATATTTTTTTATTTAAAATTCAAATGAAAATGTAACAAACTTTAATTAATAAAATGAAAATTAAACTGAAATGTTCATTTTATTTGAAATTTTTTTTTATTGTAACTGAAAATTTAAACAAAGAATATTTTTTATTTTTTATGTTATAGCGATATAATGAACATAAGCAATTTTTTTCTCTTTATATTCTTTTAGTTATTTTCTTACTTTTGTAAAAGAAAGGCTTCTTTCAAAAGAAACAAAAATATTCTTCGAAAAGGATATTTAACATTATTTAAAGACTAATTAAACAGAAAACAAAGTTTTAAAAAAAAATGCAAAATATTAAAAATTAGAAATAATACATTTTCATAGTAAATATTTTTAACCTTATATACACAAAGTACATTCCAGAGTTAAATCAACAAATATTTGTATTTCCCTGATTTTTTTCCGATGTTGAATCACTTGTTTTAACGTGTTAAAAAAAATATCTATTTTTCGCATTTTTAAAATAACGTTGACATAGCTGAGATGATGTTCGTTTAAGAACAAAGGTGTTCAACCTTTTATACTTATTAAGAAACAAACATCTCAAGCGGAATCATAAGACAAAGAAAGTATTTCTTTTATTAAGTATCAATTAATCTCTTTGAAAACAAATAATATATAATAAAAATTTTTAAGTCAATTCCTACTTTTTCACTCTGTTGCAGAAAGTCCTTTATAAATAATTTTATTCATTTTTTAAGTTTATCGGTGGTGCCATCTATTGGTAGATATATGCAACTTAAATCGAAAAAAATACTAAAATTAAAATTAATTAAATTTAATTACTGAATTAATATTTGAAAAACTGCATTAACATCAAGTGTCATCCACTACAAGTTTTAAAAATGTATTTGAACTTGAGTGGAGGAATAAAAAGTATTTTATGAATTGAAAATTTGAACAAGATATATATAGGGAGATGTAAGCTAATCGAAGGTATTGAAAAACACGATACTTACAGAACGATTTAACAATAACGGATTGAAGAAGTTTCAATGTTGTGAAATAAATATTTTTGATGCAGCGTGTTATATGAAATAAGAAATTTTAAATTTTTAAATTTATTTTTTATTCCAAAATGTCGCCTTTAAATAAGTTTTGTATTGGAGGATATGTTTTTGAAATTTGAAAGGTAATCATTTTTATTTCGTGAATAAAAAAAAAAAAAAAAAAAACATAATATCAAACTTTTAAATGTGAAACTAGCACAATTATTAATCTTAAAAGAAAAACTATTAATCGGTGCTTTTACACGAAAAGAGAACTGTAAACAAATATCCTAAAAATGTTTTTTTTTTTTTTTCTGGGTGTTTCGTGAAGACGTAGCAATAGAAAATACGCCTACGCACAAATCAATCGCAACCTTTAATTACATCCATAGCAACACTGAACATAACACAATAAACATAATTATTTATCATTGCAGTTTTTAAAAGCTTAAACATAAACAAATTTCATGGTTTTTTGCAGTGACACGTGACTAGAATGCGTTGTAGAACACCTGTATGAGAACATTTAACAAGAGAGAAAGAAAAATTCATTGTTATTTTGACAAAAACATAAATTTACTTAAATAATTGCTATACAAAAGGTATTAATATTATCGTAAATTAGAGGGAAAACATATTAAAACATAGTGCCAATAAAGCAAAGAAATGTTTTATGATATCCAAAGATTTTTCTGCAATGGAAAATTAAAAATAAGAAAAGTGCAAACAAAAAAAAATAAAAAAAAAAAAAAAAAAAAAAGTCTATTCCTACTTTTTTTTAGCTCTATTCCAGACAGTTCTTTATAAATAATTTTCATTCATTTTTAAGTTTATCTGGCGCCATCTATTGGTATATATATACAACTTAAATCTAAAAAAACTAAAATTAATTAACTAAATTTATTTAATGAATTAATATTTGAAAAAAACTGTATTATCATCGAGTGTCATCCACTACAACTTCAAAAAAATTTATTTGTACTTGAGTGGATGAATAAAATATTTTATGAACAATTGAAAATTTGAACAAGATATATATAGGGAAAGTGTGAGCTAATAGAAGGAATTGAAAAAAGAAAAGAAAAAACGCTTTTTTAAAAAATTAAGTTACTTAGGGGGATTCCTAGAAAATTCTAGAAAATTATAATTCACACATGTTTTGCATAAATAAATTATTTATTTCAATACATTATTGACTAGCATGTACTTGACTTTACTGAGATTTTACCTGTAGACAATTTTACTTTTGGCTTAATGAAAATAATTTTTTTCTAATTGCAGACTTCCTTTGATGGATGGACTGAAGTTCATAAGACTCCTTCTGGGCCACCTCCATTTCAACCCTACTGAATTCCGATTCACAACCTCTTCAATCTCCTCTATTGACTTGTACCGCTGATGCCTCTTCATCTTTATTTAATTCCTACTATTAATACACAAACCTATATATATATCTTGTTAAAATTTTCAAACGTTCATAAAATGCTTTTTCCTGTCCTCCACTTTATTTTTTTTTTTAAACTTGTAGTGGATGACACTGGATGTTAAACAGTTTATTCAAATATTAATTTAGTAATTAAATTTAATTAATTAACGGAGGATTTGGTTGATGCTACCAATAGATGGTGCCAGATAAAAGTGAAGGAAAATTATTTATAAAGCACTTTCTGCAATATAGTGAAAAAGTAGGAATTTTGAAAAAAAGTAGGAATTCCATTGTTCAATAAATTTTTTTTTACACTTGTTTTAAATTTGGAAAAAAAAATACCGATCCAAAACATCTTTGTAAATTGACCTTGACGACGAAACTCTTGTTGAATGATGTCCCCACTGTCAAAAAAGACAATCAGCATTTGTTTTCGGGCTTGATTTCATTGGTTTGATTGTCTTCCGAATCATTTCGGAATCGAAGCTCTTGACTTTTTGTCGTCTTGATGTTTTGCTCGAGACACCAATTCTTGACAATGCGCGGTGACAATATTTTGCAAAAAGTTGGATTCTGATCTTCCAGGAACTCAATTCTATGTGAGAGAATAATTTTTGCAATCGATATTGCCTTTTCCAATTTATTTAGAGTTTGAAAATGAAGAGGCTGCGACATGTGGACTCAGTAGCATTCCAGAAGGTGTCCATGAATCTGCACATGCATTCTAAGCGTTAAAATGAATTGATGGGAGAAGAAGATTAATATCAAATATCCTCTGTGTTATATGGTCTATGTGAGATTAATCCTGGAACTTTTAAATTTGAATACAAGTTCGGTTTTTATATCCATAGCATAAATCACATAAAGTATTTTTTCAGTCTTAAAGAGCATTTTTAATGTCACAATTAAATGAAAATAATTATGTTATAACATAAATAGCAGAAACGGAAAGAAGAAATGTGCTGAAGAATTATGGCGAAATTAAAAGAAACGCCATTCTTCTAGCGTTTTGTTATCCACATATTTGCTAGAAAGATGAAGATCTTGATCAGCATCAAAGCTAATTATTAATTCGGTCTACTGTAAATCGCTTATTGATAACTTCATTCCAAGCCTTTTTTATTCACAAGCATCGCATTTTGTCTGCTTTTATAAAAATCCGGCTTTCTTCCATCGTTTGCATCTGTTATATTTCCATCTTTACGTGTAGATTGTAATTTTCTCTCACACAAACTTCTTTCAATATAAAAGATTTTAAGTGGCAGTTTTATAAAATTGATTTTTATGAGACTTCCAAATAGAAAAAGTTCAACAGCGATCTTAAATCTTCACCATAAAATTCTAGGTTTTTTTTTTATCATATCTCTTATCTGTCGGTAGGCAGATGGTCTTGGCCCACCATGGGCTATTGAGCAAAAATGAAGAAGTAGATGATAATAGTCCATAATACTTACCATAAAGAAAAATCAAAATGCTATAAACTTTTTCGTTCTCAAACTTTTCACAATCAATGATTGAGCAAGACCAAAATATTATTACGGAAAAAAAAAAGAAGAATATTTGAAAATGACAGAAACAGTAAATGAAGAAACAGTAAAAAATGAAGACGTAATTATTAAAATTTTAATTATTAAAATTTTAATTAAAGACGTAATTATTAAAATTTTAATTAAAGACGTAATTATTAATTAAAGATGTAATAATTAATTAATTTTTATTTAAATGTTTAAATAGAATAAAAAAAAAATATCTCAAAAATCAACTGCTTTAAACGAAGATCATATTGGAAGGCTCAATTTTGAAAATGTTGACGGAAGTAATGAAATATTACGAATTTCTCTAACATATTTTTATTTTGCTAATTAAAATTACCGAAATGGAAATTACAATACAAACATTTTAAACTCATATGTCTTAATAACCAACCATGCAAAATTACGCTGTTAAATTTGAAGCGCCAAAAACCAAAGTGAGTTGAAAGTTGTGATAACACCTCCAGATCTAATCACCAGTTTATAATATTCAGTTTATTTAAGTTCTCTGCATGCAAATATCGCCAAATCTGACATTATTAGCATAACTTGTGCAGTCGTGGATTAATGAAGTAGAGGAATTCTGACATCTCTGTTGGTTTTGTGGAGTTCTAAATTTAAATCCCATCCCACTTTTCAATATTGAATCTGAAGTCCCTCGCGTCTTTTACGAGTGAGACGGAGTTTGGAAACTACAACAAACACCCACGCATTTACCCCCCATGTCTACGTTGTCCCCCCAATCAATTCTAACTTTTGCTGAAATTAATTTTTATTCAGAAAGTGGAAGGTAAAAGTTATTTCACGGAATGGGCGTAGAAAATTGTGGCTTGGTTTACGACTATTTTTGCTGCTGAGAGCACGGCAAGTTTATTAAAATATTCTTTTATTTACAAACTGAAATCTGTCTTTGATATATCCGGTAGTTTTTATTCATTTATATTTTTAGAACTTCTATTTTTGGGCTTAAATAAGTAACTTTAGAAGATGGGAACTCAGTCATTATTAAATATCTATATGATTATGCGATTTTTGACCTAGTTTATATCTTTAAAATGCAAATTTCAGAAAAATAATAGGGATTAAAATTAATTAAATATTCGCTTACTTCCTTTTTAAACAACATGTGCAATACCATCCTTTTGTTAAACATGTACCAGGCCTTTATTTGTTAAAAATAGAATGTATCATACCTTCCATTGTTAAACAACGTACCTACTATTATTAAACAACGTGTATCATACCTTCCATTGTTAAACAACAATTACCATGATATGGTAATGTTCTATCCCTGGATACACGTTAATTTTTTTTTTTTTTTTTTTTTTTTTTTTCCATGACATTAGGTTATAAAATTGGACATTATCATGCCAGGATATTTAAATAAAAATACTTATATATTGAAAGTATATAATTTATTTCTTGGGGTTTATTTAAATCCAGTTTATTTAAATCCATATTTCTTCAGTTTTATTTAAATCCATTTGATTCATTTAAATACATATGGATTTCTTTTCTTGTATAATTTATTTTGCATTTTATAAAAGTTTGATTATTGTCTAATATATATATTTTTTTATTTGTTGTTGTTTCTTAGACCACTTGGTCGATAGCAACATCTAGATCAAGTCCAAGAACCCGTGTGTTTATATGAAAGAAAGAAACAGCTACTGTTGTGATGAAGCATCCATAAGTAGAAGTCTGACTTGGCTCCGTGTCTCTGAAGAAGTAGGGCAGTGTCTTCCAGGAGAACTACTCCGTATTTGAGCATCGTATGAGAGAAAACCAGGAAAACCCCCGGCAGGTAGTCCGACAAACGAGACAAGATGCTGAACATCACAAAGCCATCAAGTCACCTCGTTTTTGAAACAGTGTCTACAACAAAGTTGCCAGCGGATTAAACCTCCGCCCTAATGCTCACCAGTGGCGCGCGTTGACACTGAGATATGATTCGGGCACCATAATATATTCTTAATTTCATTTCTAATATAGTGCTCTAACTTTGGATTTATGTTTACTTTTTTTCTGTTTTTAGTTTTTTTTTTTTTTTTTTTTTTTTCAAAATATCGGGTTATATAGTCGGACATTATTATACCATGCGATTTAGTCATAAAAATACTATGGATTGAAAAGTGTATAGTTTATTTCTTGTTTATATTCACGATTCATCTAAATCCCTGGATATCATTTCTTATGTAATTTATTTTACATTTTATAATAGCTTGATTATGGTCTTGTATATATTTTATTTAATCTTCTTATTTTTCTAGATTCACTGTCCTTGCGTGGCAAAACAATTTTTAACACCCTGAAAGAAATTTATTTTTAATTTTTGTTGTATATGTGTTTCGTAAAGTTTTTCCCAAATTGTTAATATTTCAACATTATTACACAGTGACATGCAGTTTTTTGTTGCACTTTCAAGGAAAGACAATATTTATTGTGAAGTAAAGAGATAAAAGTTTTTATTGATAAAAAAGTGTAACATTTCTGTTATGAAATCAATTGAATTTAGAATTTGAATTATAACTGCAATTATTTTTTTTAATTATTTTTGTCTGCTTGTAAATATATGATGGAATCATTGTAGAAACTCTAAATTAATAAAATTAGTATCAATATTAAATTAACATTGATAATCGAGATTTGATGGTTGAATGGCTAGCGGTCTGGAGCACGATGTCACAGGGTTCGAGTTCCGGCGATGCCAAGGGATTTTTGTAGTGGTTCAAATTCCATCTTAAACCATAGGTCCCGGTCTAATGGGACTGCAGAGCATTGGTTGTAGGGTCTGACAATCCCTACCTCATAAAACTAAAGCATTTCCTGTCTCGAAATCTGCCAGCAGGCAGACGACCTTGGCCCACCATGGGGCTGTTGCGCCAATGAAGAAGACGAAGTTATTATTAATCTGTTAAAGAATTACACCGCGCAACTCACAAATTTTCTTAAACATAAAATAGTCATTTCTTACTAATTTTGAGGCTCTGAATACAAAAATTATAATAAAATTGGCAATTGAATCTTCTTTAGAGATATAGAGGGAGTCAGTTAACAAGCTGTATTTTGGTTTACTTGAAATATATGTGAAAAATAAAATATGGGAATACAATTTATACAAAATAACTTACAAATTATAATATTTTGTAAATAATGTACCAACGTTTATAAAAAGTTTTAAAAATATATGTTAATTAAAATGTATGTTATTCATTAAATAATTTAAATATATGTTATTTCATGTTATTTAAAAAAGGTAATTAAAATATATGAAATGTGTAAATATTAATATAAATATTACATGAATAGAAAATATTTGAAAAGGTAAGATTTAGAAATGTGATTTCCAAGATATTAATTTTTTTAAGAGCTTCATGTCTTCTATCAGTTTAGACTTTGGCGCTCATTAGTCTTCAGAAGACGACATCAGCCTGGCTGACTGTTTTCTGTTTTGGATCTAAAATAAAAATTGGATGCCTGTTAGCTGTATGCCGTGTTTTATTTGAGTAAGAAATGATTGCAGTGAATTAGCTTTTTAGTTAAACAATACATTTTCAGAGCAGTGATGCCGCATAAATTGTTAATTCTGTTAAAAATTTCTGCTATATATGTGAAGAAGTGACATTTGAAGCCCAAAAATGTCCCCTACTTCTTTAGTGAAATAGGCATATCACCCTTATTTCAGATGTATAAATGACGATCAGAACAAACCAAGGGAGATTTCTGCATGACAGCGTGGTAAAAAGAAAATGACAATGGAATTTGACATTCCTGTGAAGACGTTTTCCACTGCAATGTTGGCAGACTACTGTTGGACAATTTTAAATGATGATTCTGAGAAAATTTATTTCTTGTAGTGACATTTGACTTTTTTTCCTGAAATCCGAGACCAAATTACGATTAGCACGAATTAGACCAATTAAGATTAGTATTTTCCCCAGGACATTGCGAAAAAGTAGATAAAAGATACCAAAGGAAATGGTCCACTACAATATTGGCAAAACTTGTTGGACACTTTTAAATGATGATTCTGAGGAAATACAGAAATAATCGAAGCGACCAAGCCTAATCTAGAGTAAACAGGTACATGCGTTTTTCTAACACATTGAAAACATTAAATTACAGATATCTTAGAATGGTAGCCAATTTTAAATTTTCATTGTCATTACAAATTTTAAAAAATATTTTCATATTCGTGTCCATCAATACAAAATTAGTAATAAGTAACTATTTTAATCCCCCAGAAAAAAAAAGTTTTGATTAAAATTTGTTGTCATGTGTTATTTATAAAATGACATATTATATACATATTTCAGTTTTTGTATGATTGTTACAAATTTAAGGTCTACTTAATTTTATAAAATGTTATATGAGTTTTGAAATTAATTTTTTATTCAGTAACGAAGTTAATTTTTTTTATGTGTAGAACAAAAATTTAAATGTTTTATAATTTCTACTCAAATATTCCTTTAAAAAAGGGGTAAATATCTTCTCCAAATTCAATGTAATAGGATACACTTATTTTGTTTTCTAATAAATAAATTTCTAATAATAAATAAATTTCGATCAGACTTTAAGGATCTTCAAGAAAAAGAAAATACAAATTTCTGATACATATTAAAAAGCATTAAAATAAGTATAAGTATTAAGCATTACTATAATAATTCCTATAATAAAAATTTAAATATTTACAAATCAAATGTGTATTGCAGGCATCAGCAACAATCAACAAAAATAACGTGAAATCAGGTTTATCAAGAGGTATACACAGTCCAGTCACATTAATGTGACCACCTATCAAAAGCCAGAATAACCAGGGATGACCTTTTTAGCAGAGCGGACCGCTGCGAGACGCAGGAAGAGAGTCAATTAGGTTTCTGAAGGTATTCATTGGGATGTTGAGCCATGCCGACGGCAGTTCGTGGCCAGCTGCGCAAGATTACGCGGTTGAGGCGTATTATTTTCCATGGCGCGAAAAACCCGATCGAGGTGGTCCCACAGATTCTCGATTGGGTTTAAATCCGGTGATTTTGACCAGGGGTGTACGGTAAACTCATCCTGGTTTCTTCGAACCACGCAAACACTGCGAGCTGTCATGACACCTCGCATTCTTCTGCTGGTAGATGCCATCATTCTGAGGAAAATATTTCGCATGTAGGGGTGGACATGGTCCGCAAGGACAGATGCGTACTTGTTGATCCATCGTGCCTTCCACAATGATGAGTGCACCCAGTGAATACCAGGAAAACATCCCCAAACCATAATGCTCACTCCTCCAGCTTGACCCTTCCGTCAATTGTTGCAGGGAGTTTTTTCAGACGTTTCACGCCGTATACGCCAACGTCCATCTGTCCGATGGAGCATAAAACGTGATTCATCGGAAAAAGCCACCTGTCGCCACTCTGCGGACGTCCAGTTTTGGTACTGGCGTGCAAATTATATTCGTCGCCGACGAATAGCAGTCAGCATAGGTGCATTAACCAGGCGTCTGCTGCGGAGGCCCATGCGCAGCAACGTTCGCTGAACCGTTGTTGAGGATACACTCTTGGTAGCCCCTTGGTTCATCTGGCCGGTCAGTTGTTCAACAGTTGCAAGTCTATTCGCGCGAACGCGTCTCCGTAACCTTCGTTCGCCTCTGTCATCTATAGCCCGTGGTACACCAGAAGTGCCACGCCGCTGATTTTGGATATTGCCATTTTGATGCACGGTATACTTTTACCACGGCGGCAAGCGAACAGTTCACAAAATTAGCCGTTTCCGAAATGCTTCTACCCTGGCCCGAAAGCCAATAATCATGCCCTTTTGGACGTCGGATAAATCACTACGTTTCCGCATTACGCCAACGATTGAAATGCTTTCCGATGCCCTAGACATCCTTGTACTCCACTGTAATGTGCTGCCACCTGCCTTTGTGATTGGTTATTTCATGTTGACCTCGAAAGTAGGTGGTGGTCACATTAATGTGACTGGACTGTGTATATTTGCGTATCTATATACGATTATGCTGAGTATTTTACGTTCTAAGTCAGCAACAAAAATGAATATAAAATGAATCATTTTCCTAAGCAATCATGACTTGTCTTCATATAAATTTGATCTAACTAGCTATAATGCATGGATCTTTATATATGATAGAAATAATATATTTAAGTAACAATTTGGGTAGTTGAAAATGCTTTCAAGCATACTTGAAATTGAAAATTAAATTAATAAGCATTTTTAAATGATTTGTATATTTTTGTTATTATTATTATTTTGTGTTTTGCTTTATATTCATCAAATTTTTATATTTTCAAATACAAACCTAAATTTATAAAATATTCCAAAAGCGCAACTAATTTTTTTCAAAAATTTAAATAATGCAAAAAAGGAAAAAAAACATTTTATTTTTAAATAGTAATCCTTGATTTTTGTCTTCCATCCGTACATTACATAATTTTTTCAATGAATCCGTAATCATCACGGGAATAAACCGTAACCGTAGCCTTGACCATTGCAATTACTAATGCATTTTATACTTTTCAACTGCGGTCAACCACTTAGATGAACATCAAGGGAAACCACAAATATGAGGAAAATGAAAAAAATAATCCATTGTAATTGTCGTATATGTTATGGCCGCGAGAGAAAAGAAAGACTCTACATGAACAGAATAGAAATCTCTAAATGCTATTTGCTATTTAATTTTTATTAATATTTATTTATCACTTTTAAAAGTCATTAATTTGATGTTGCAACGGAGAATATTACAACTTCAAAATTCTATTGATAGTAATTTGCTTTATTTCTTGCCCAATCACGTGAAGACTCAATCCCCGGTGATGTCCATTGTAATCACTGTTTTCAGAAACGAGGCGAATCGACAGAGATTGTGACAATGTGTATAAAGTGTCTCGCATCAATAATCTAACTGTCTGGTATTAATTTTCTTGATTTTCTTCAGTACAACACGTATATACAGGACAATTCTCCCTAAAACCCTTCTCAGAAAGTAATGTTCTCAAGTAAAATCAAAACGTTTTAAGTATAAATGTGAAAGACGTAAAAGTAACGTTATCAAGAAACACACCGAATGGGTGTGTTTTTGAGGTATACTTCAGAGGAATCCAATGTCCACCGTTTTTTTTTTTTTTTAAAAAAAGCGTCGTTTATATTTTAAAAGAACGTATAACATGAAACAAAAAAAAAACATTCACTTTTCAAGCTAACACTTTTTCTTCGAGTTTTAAAACTGGCATGAAAAAAAACAACCTGCTGTGAAAGATTTAGAATGAATCGCTAATAGAAATGCGATTATCTTCTCAGATTGCTACATTTTATAATTATTAAATCAGAAAAAAAAAACTTATGAGATTTATAGTTTATTTTTTAGTTTTATTTTAGTCGTCTAATCATTTATTTATAGTAAAAACCTTTTTCTTCTTCTAATGAAACCTACTACCTATTTTGAATATTTAATGAGGTTTTTTTTCTTTTCATTTTAAATCGCGATCTTATTCTGTTAACAATTTTTAAAAAAAATGTAAATAAATTAGAGCATTTCTGAAATTAAAAATAAAACTACTCGTATACATAAATTAATCCTTTAGAAAACAATTGATTTTTTTCCTAGCAAAATATTTTACTGTCAATCAAGAAATTACCAATGAAAATATCTAGTTAAAGAAAAGCCCTAAAGTTCTGCCTTGCTGCCTCTCCGTGTCGAGGGGCTGCTGTTAGGGGAAAAAAATAATTAAAAATTTGGGAAAAATAACTGATGAAGTTCGTTGGGAGCCTGACTCCTGGTAAGATCACCCTAGACATGAAGGCCTTTATACCCAGTTAAAGCAAGTACACTCATGTCCATAAATTAAGGATAATGAAGTTCGGGCAAAGAAAGAGACAGAAGCAAAACAAATTTGACTTATTTGTAAAGTCTATTTATTAAACAAAAGGTAAAGAGCAAAAAAAAGATGCTATATGTTTGACATAATTAATAAAAATTGCGATTTTTACTGCCTGGAGCAAATTTAAAAAAAAGATACCTATTTACAAAAAAACAGTATAACAGGGTTAGTATGATGGTTAATATGGAGTATGTCTCCGGACGATGCAATACAGGCCTTAGAACGCCTAGGCATGCTGAGTATCAAATTATCAATCTGATCTTGGGGAATATTACACCACTTATCAAGCAATGCCCTCCGAAGTTCCGGTTGACAGATGGAAGGGGGTTGACGGGTTGCAATTCGTCAGTCAAGCATATCCCACACATGCTCTATTGGATTCAAGTCCGGTGAGTATGCTGGCCAATCCATAAGGGTGATATCCTCCAATTGAAGGCATTCATCTACAATGTTTGCACGGTGAGGACGGGCGTTGTCATCCATAAACAGAAATTCAGCACCCATGGCGCCCCGAAACAAACGCACATGTTGTTCCAGAATGACATCCCGATAAATGTGGCCTGTCATCGTTACACTCTGAACATGCAGGTCAGTTCTGGAACCAAGAATAATTCCTCCCAAACGAGCCATCCTGCACCACCGTAACGGTGTCGTTCAATGGTGTTCTCTTGGTGGTAACGGGTACCTGGCGCTCTCCATATGAAAGTCCGGCGAGAATCAGACTGCAAACTAAACCTGGACTCGTCGGAAAAAACATCACAAAACCAATGCATGCATCTCTACCCCAGGTTAATCGCAGGCGACAGTGAGTTGCGGTAAGTGGAACACATCTGACAGGCCTACGAGCATATAGACCAATGTGCCAGCGTCTGTACAAGATCTGCCTTGAAACTGTCGTACCGGTGATGCTGTGCTCCGTCTGCTTCTTTTGGCAGTTGCTAAATACCGGTCCTCATTCGGCGTTGTAACTCGGGGGCGACCTGTGCTGTAACATCTACCGACATTACCATCATCTTGGAATAGTTGCCAAAGCCTTGAGATGACACTCTGGGCGATTCCAATCGGATGGTTTCCAGCTGGGTACGTCCACATTCCAGTCGTCCGATAATTCTAGCACGTAAAAATCACCCAAATGCTTCCTTTGTGTGCGGTTATTGCACTGAAAGGCTTTTAAAGCGCTTGTGAACAATTTTTTGCCACCATTCCTTATATACCCCTCTCTTATACTCGTCATTGTGACGTCCGCGCCATCTGGTGGTATCCTGTAATTTGCATATTCTTCTTCAAGATGTGTGTGATAATTCTGCAGGTGAAATTTTTATTTTAGAGTTCAATTTCTGTGTGATTCTGAATTATCCTTAATTTATGAACATGAGTGTAGTAAGCAGAAAGGTTAGACTTCCACCTAGGGTGTTCGAGGTCTTTTTGGTCCACAGAAGGTGCAACACTCCCCCCTTTATCATGCAAGTCCAGTTTCTATCGTTTTTCATACTGCATCGTCCGTCGTGCACGCGGAGCATCAGTGGTGTGTTCCTGGGCAGAAGAGCATGGTTTTACGAAGGAACATTCTACAATCGATCAAATTTTATATTTTTGCCAGAGTGTTAGAGATGCTCATAATTTGTGGCCTACAAATCAGGATGACTGTCTTCCTGGATCTGACCAATTCCTTTGAGAAGGTACGGCGTAATAAATTTTTTGTTAAACTTTTTCATGTGTTTGAAGTGAGGGGCAATGCTCTACCCTGGTTTTCTGATTTTTTAAAAGCCAGAATTGTTAGAGTTAAATTTAATAAGGCCCTATCTAGAGACTTTAGTCTTAGTCTGGGTGTTCCTCAAGGATCAATCCTGGATCCATTGCTCTTCTTAATGATTTTTGCTAACATAGAAAAGGTGATGTCTAGGAGATTTAAAGTTGAGATACTTGCTGACGATGTTGTCTTCTGGCACTCTGACTCTGATATCAAAGCAATTGAAGCTGACATTAACCTCAACTTAAAGATGTGAGTAATTTTGCTGAAGAGCACAACCTAACTTTTAATACTTTCAAATCTGTAATTAGTTTTTATACTACTAATTGGCGCATTTATAAATATAAATCTACCACTATTACGAATGGCCAAACCTTGCTTTACGAAAGCCTGCTAAGTACTTGGGATTAACTACTAACCAAGGTTTTCTTAGTAATAGACACATCCAAGTTCTGGAAGCGATATGTAGTAATAGACACATCCAAGTTCTGGAAGCGATATGCAGGAAGAGGCTAAATATTCTAAAATATATTTATGGTCAAGGTTAGGGAGCAGATGTCCCAACTCTGAGACTTACTTACACATACCATATTAGACCAATTCTGAAATATGATTCGACTATCTATTTTTGTGCTTCAGATTCTAATCTTAACAGGTTGGAAAGAGTTCAAATTAGTGCAGCGAAAATCATTTCTGGCTTGAGGTATAGCTACCCTAATAATATTGTTCTTTTTGAGTGTGATCTCTAGTCTTTGAGTCTAAGAAGGAAATCTTGTCTTGCGAAATATTATAGTAGGCCTCTCAGTTATGGGGACCAAAACAGAACCTCCTCTTATCTCAAGAACTGGACAATAATCAATGACTGAAGAGAAACAGTCCCTTTTCTCAAGCAACTTTGTAAGATATTATAACTTTGCTACCTCCTTGCCAAATTGAGCCTCACTCTATGAACCCATGCTTTAGCTCTGTCAGTGACTTTAGGAGTGCTTACTTTCGCATTGAAATTTTGAACCCAGTTTACAAAAATGTTGACAACTCTGAATTCATGACACAGATGGCCATTGAAACTGTGAATTAAATACCTAAAGATGCGGTTCAAATTTATGCAGATGGCAGCAAGGGCCACAGAGGCTATTCTGGTAGTGTATCTTCATTAGAACTTTTATTGTTACATTTAGACTTAAAAATAGAAGTTCTAATTCTTGCTCTGCATTCAGATCCAAAGTGATAGCTATTGAGAGAGGCCTGAGCTATGTTGAGAATAATGTTGAGCCTGCTTTTGTGGATATATGGATACTCCTGACAGCCGATCCTCAATTTAACATCTAAGTAACTGGACAAACGTTGGATACAGGGCTGGCATTTCCATCTTGAAATTGCTTTCTATACAGCTAATTCCGAGGTGCGCATCCAATGAATTCCTTCACATGTAGGCATTAGTGGCAACGAGATTACAGATTCTCTAGCAAAGATTGCTTTTTCGGGGATTTCCCAACCGATAGCTTCACCCTTATAGTGAGGTGTTCTCCGAGTTTGAAAGACAATAATTAAGGATCTCTGAACGTCCTTCCAACACATTCCAGGCATGGAATGTCCTTCCTGGTACTCGAGAGATCGGCCTGGTGGTGTCCTGCTTTTAGGGGCCCATAGAAGCCAACAAACTAGCTTATTATTTTTGTCGGTGGACATTTGAGGAGTCTCACCTATGAACAAGGGCAGAAGACTTTTGGGACCTGCACCAAGTGTAGGACTAGCATCGCCTGATCATATTTTAAACTGTCTTGATTTTAGAATGGATGAGGACTTTTCAAACCACTCCTATTCTTGGTCTTTTTTAGAGGTTTATGGACTTATGGATTTGGTCTAATAGTTAGATCCTATCGGGAATCAGAAACGACAACAACATTTAAAAAAAAAATAAGATATAAATAATGCAAAAAATAAGCAAATAAATAAGAATTAATGTAAAAAATAAGCAAAGAAATAAGAAATACTGTAAATATATAAGCTAAAAATAATAAGTTTGTAAAAATAATTACAAGCATAAATAAAGAGGATGGATACTATTTTGAAAATTGAAGAGGAAATTTAAAGATGGAGCAGGGCGTATTGTTAGGATTTTCTGTAGTATGTTACCATATCACACACTACTTTATGAAAAATTAATTATTACTTTGTTAATTTTATGAAAAAATAGCTCATGCAATTATGCTATTGCCTTA
Organism: Caerostris extrusa; assembly: GCA_021605095.1. Classification (NCBI taxonomy): domain Eukaryota; kingdom Metazoa; phylum Arthropoda; class Arachnida; order Araneae; family Araneidae; genus Caerostris; species Caerostris extrusa. Next base: position 23,245 of record BPLR01016812.1, read on the forward strand.
GCATTTTGCAATTGCATTTTTTATGCAATTTCTATAAAAAAATTTCAGTGATGGTCATTTATCTATTGCAACCTCCAATTTCAATTATTTTGCATAAATTTATTAAAAAATTAGGAATTTTTAAATGTTTTAATTGTTAATATCAAACTAAGGTAAGTGAATTAAACATTTTTTTTTTTTTACCAATCCAAAATATTTCTGATTTGGAAGATTTAAAAAAATTATATTCTTACATTTACATACAATTAAAAAAAAAATTATTTTTTAAAATATAAGAGGATTATTAAGCAGGATTAGTCAAGGAGGATTATTAATAACACTAATTTTCATGCTGTTCTTTTCGAACTGTCTGTAGTTATCATTCGAATTCTAAAAATAAAAAAACAAAAATCAAATTTTCATATGTTCAGACTCGTATTTCTGCTGCAGAAAACCAAAAACAAACCCTGTCTTCCCAAAATAGATAATTCTGATAGCATTTAATAAAAAAATTGATCTTCCTTTCTTTAAAAAAACAACAACAACCGGGAGTATTATAAGCTTGGCGGGAAGAAAGGAAGAGAAGAATTTAAGGGGCTTTCGAAATAGCCCCGTTTCCACGAAATGACTTCCTGTGGTATTGATCCATTTGATTCCGGGTAAAGTGGGGTGCAGGGGGTAGACGAAAATGGACGGACCCACCTTCGTTCACTCCACGAGCCGAAAACAAGTCGCTTCTTTATTTTGTTTGTTTTGCCCCGCTTGGGAATTTAAAGCGCATTTTTTCGAAGAAATGCCGGCACTGGGGGCTGCGATTATATTCGAGAGACCTTCTCGGAAAAACTCTTTATGATAATGAAAGTAATAAATATTAAAAGTTGTCACGTGGACACATGCATTTAAATGTATTTTGCAATTTTTTTCTTCTTTTTCTTTTTTGGTGCAGAGCAGCTGTTACCCCGTGGTGCATTTTGATAAATGCAGAATCTGCTCTACGTCTGCTACTTTAAGGTCTCATTTCGAAGACCCCATTAAAAAAAATTATTATTTTTTATTTCATTTAATTAATATTTTGCTTATTTTTATTCATTTTACTAAACATTTTATTACTTATTATGTTTTATTTTTGGTGATATTTTTTTTTTTGTGCATTTATAAAATGCCTGATATTCTACTGTTCCCAAAAAGTAAGATCAATTTTTTTTTTCAAAACCTCTTTATTTATTCTTCCAATTTTATTTCATCGCCTTCAAAGTAATCCCCCTCCGGACACAATGCACTTATGCCAACTTTTTTTTTTCCAATCCTCAATGCATGCTAAAAAGCCATCGGCAAGGATGGCCTTCAAAGCGCGCGGCGATTCACGTTGAATCTCTTCAATCGACTCAAAACGGTGTCCCCGAAGTGGTCTTTTGAGTTTAGGGAATAGCCAGAAGTCGCACGGGGAATACGGTGGTTGTGGAACGACATGGGGTTCATTTTTGGCAAAAAGTCACAAAAAGAATCAATGCAGTGTGAGCTGGCGTATTCAGTGTTTTCGGTACCAATCGAAATTTAACTCATTTGAGCCCCAAATGGAATTGACCGATTCTTTTGAAATTCCAACATCAGCAGCAAGGTCTCTAATTGTAAATCGACGGTTTGCCAGCACCAGATCTTTAATTTTTTGGATATGAGCTTCTTCGGTTGAGGTTGATGGTCGACCAGTGGGCTCTTCGTCTTCAACGCGTTTTCCGCCTTCTTTGAACTGTTTATACCACTTCTAAACATTTCTTTCCGATATAGGAATACTCACCGAATGCCTTCTGCAACATTCTATACGTTTCCGCAAACCAAATTGAATGCAAGTTCTTTGCTCAGTTAATTCAAACATTTCAAAAATCGCCGGAATCAGTTTTAACGTCTCACAATGCCAAGCGTAACTCAAACACTGATGCATATTTTGACGTCAAATTTCCCACAAATGTCAAGACAGTGCCAGCAACTAAAAAAAAAAAAATTGAAATTCCATAAGCCCCAGGAATTTTAAACTGGTCTTACTTTTTGGACACAGTAGTATACTTGGGGTGGGGTCTTGAGGTCCTATAATCTATATATTGTACAATATCCGCATAGATCTGCACTATAACAAAGATATTTTTTGAACTTTTTTCCCTTTTTTTCTTGGTATTATTTTAACGTATTTCCTGGACTCGAACCTGAAACCTGTGGCACCGAGCGCCAGGCACTCGGCTATCAGGACCCCAATTCGTTTAATTGAATAAGATAAATCAGTAAGTCGGAAAGTCGAAGTCTCTTTGTCAAACATATAATCGTTTGTAATTAAATCGAATCATTGAGCATGAGAATAAGAGGAGTTGGAAGGTGCCATCCCTACTGGTGTTCGTTGAATCTTGAGGGCAGTATACTGCCTACCATAATTTAGGTTAGATAAAATGTGATAATAAAACATAACTTTAAATGACTTTGAATAAACCACTTGATAAAAACACATAGCTTTGAAAATTAGTGATTTTTAAAGTTTTTGTAATTAATAAATGTTATAATTATACAAAATTTATATTTAAAAAAATTCAGTTGCTTTGTAATTACGAAGTTGCAATGTAATTATAAAAGTTGTCAACTTCGATGTCAGATTCGATGTCAGAGCTCGTAGCGACATTCAATTTTATGTCCTACACTGACAGACATCTTAGAATTTATGGAGTCAATATAATTTGTAATACGATGCTTCGGTTGGTGCAAATTGATATAAAAGTTTGGTAGAAACAATCTTTCCCACAGCCCCACATAATAAAATCCCAACAGAGTTAAAACCACTCAGAATTTCCTTAATTCATGAGATGTTTGCGAATACAAGGCACGGAACCCATTATCGATTAGAACGTACCATGAGCAGTCAAGGGATCTCGTGATAAAGTTGAGACTAAGTTTGTAAGTTAAGGATACGTTTATTTATTTTTAATTCTTAAGTTAGTAGACACTCTTTTTATTTTTCATAAGCTTTTTATTTAATACATGGTGTTTGTTATGTTTTTAAAATATTGAAGTCAATTTTTAAACTATTTTCTGAAATGATAATGGGGTCAAATTTTACACATACAATGTCTTTGGATCGCAATGAAATAATATTCGGGCAAAATAATAATAAGAAGAATAATTAATGCACAATTTTTGTGAACCCTGATATTTGGCTAATTTTTTTCTCGTCATGGTAAGTGATTCTTCCCCAATTGTAATTATTATGTCAACTGTGTCTCTGAATTCATATAAAACAAACAAGTCAGGTTTAGCTTGTTGCTCTACGGTCCTATTCTTGCACACTTTGGAGTAATGAGACCGGGACCTACAATTTAACATGGATACTGAACCACTCACAAACATCCATGCTATCTCGAGAATTCGAACCTGAAGCATGTGGAACCGAGCGCTAACCACTCGGCCATTCAGGTCCCTTTGTTAAATTGTGAAGATACATTTTTTTTAGCAACGATAAAGGGACATGTAAAGATCCAATGCTCTACAGTCATATTAGACTGAGATTTACGGTTTAAAGGGAATTCCAAACCACTACAAACATACATAGAACAGCGGCAGAGCGCTGTTTTGGATTGCAGTCCCCTTAGAATATGAAAAGATTAGGTTTCATTAGCTAATGAGTTGTTAATCAAACTAATGAATCGTGAAAGAAAAACTAAATGAAATTTAATGCAAAATTTTGAATCTTTCTTGACTGTTTTCTCTTATAAAAAGATATAAGAAACTTTATTAATGAATGGAAAGTTGTAAATTTCAGTCCAAGGTAGCTAGTCAATAAGAAAATCTCTTAATTGGTTTTGAAGTGGTCTCTTATGATGCTCTAAAATTATATTATTTTTCAAGCAATGAACCTGAAATATTAATCCAATCTTCTCTAGCCTTTTCTATATAAAGAGGACTACCTCCAATAAATGGTTTGAATAATTTCTTTGTCGTTCATTCCACAAGCGTGGAGTTTTATTTACTTGGTTTGGTTTGTTTACCTATGTTTGGTAAAGAAACTGCGGTTTTGAATTGTAGTCCACAAGAAAACTTCATCGAAAAGTTTTTCAACCATCGAGATACGGCTAGTAAATTGTAAAAAAAAAAAAAAAAAAAAAAAAAAAAAACTAAATTTTAGTAAAATTGGTTTGATTTGTTACTTTTCAAATCAATAATTTGATGTTACTTCCTTGGTTTTGCTAAAAACTTGTAATTTGCTATAAATAGCTTAAAATTAATTTAAAAATTGCTATATTTATCAAAAACTAATGTACTAGAAAATCTCTTGATTTATTTTGAATTAAAGTCAGTTATCTTCTTCTTCTTCATTGGCGCAACAGCCCCCATGATGAGCCAAAGCCTTCTGCCTACTGGTAGATTTCGTGACACGAGATATTTTCTTTTAATGGGATAGGGTTGTCAGCCCTACGCCCAATGCTCTGCAGTTATACAAGCATATTACACCCATTCAAAATATTGCAGGGATGTCAAAAAAACTGAAACATACATGGCACCGCCGGGACTCGAACCCGAAACCTGTGGAACCGAGCTCTAACCACTCGGCCATTCAGGTCCCTTTGTTAAATTGTCAAGATACATTTTTTTTTAGCAACGATAAAGAGACATGCAAAGATCCAATGCTCTACAGTCATATTAGACTGAGATTTACGGTTTAAAGGGAATTCCAAACCACTACAAACATACATAGCACAGCGGCAGAGCGCTAGTCACACGGCCATCAAGCACAAAGCCAGTTTTATTTCTTTAAAATTATCTTGAAATCCTACTAAAGACGTTTTAAGCGTATTATTCAATCTTTTCTGAAATAAGATGACTGGGACATGATGGCCGAGTGACTGGCGCTCTTATACCACAAGTTTCGGTACAGGTTCGACTCCCGGCGGTGCCATGGATGTTTGTAGTGGTTCGGAATCCACTTTAAGAGAGCCCAATCAGACTTCTTCTCACCCACATCATTCCCAAACTAAAGGGGCAACTCAGCTCTAGGCACAGTGGTGTGGTATGGTGTAGTAGTTGTAGAATGACGATAAATGCATGCCTTCACTTGTACGAATTTTTCGAGAAATAATCGTACAAGCACAAGTGTAATAAACTTGTATATTACAAGTTAAGACATTTAATGGAAAATTTTTGGGTTCATGAATTGTAAAAGACAATTTGAAATTAATTTAATCCACAGGAAAATCTAATTTAATGTTAAAGTAATTTAACGCCAAAAGTCAAACAGATTAAAAAAAATCAATTTGCTTTCTGAATATCAAACATTAAGTAAAAGAAAAATACTTGATATTAGAAGTCAAAGAAAAAAATAAAACATCAATAGTAGTTTTCACGTTAAACTGTTAGGCTTTAATTTTAAGCTCTCATTTCTAAAGAATCAATTTTTTTCGTAATTAATAAATATTTTATTATTAATTTAATGTCTTGACTTACAGATTTTGTTTCATTAAAATAAAAACACATTTCTTTTTGTGTTTCATAACTTATCAAATAAATAAATAAATAAATAAAAAATTCATAACTTATCAAATAAAAAAAAAACAAGTAAAAAATGATAACTCAGTGTTATAAGAAAAACAAACTTACATTCAGGTGCAAACTTAAAAATGTTACTAATTATGATATACAGAGATTTTTGTGTTAAAGTAGTATTAATGCAAGAATTTTATTATAAAAAAAAAAGGCTTTCATCAAATATTATTTTATAAGTTTCATGGTGTACAGTTAAAAATGTATTTTATTGCTTATACGATCATATTATAATTTTTGCGATAGTATGAAAAATATTCTAAAATCTTTTATAATAACATTTAGGCACATAAAAGATTTTTCGTTCTAATTTTATTTTAGACAAATTTAATTTTCATTACATTAAATTCAGATTTTTAAAAATGTATTACACAAATTTAATTTTAGATTAAATATCCAGGTATAATCAAAGTTTTATCAAATCATTAACTATATCATGTATAAAATGATGCTAAATTTTAAAAATTTTTAGGTATTTCAAGATAACATTGGTTTTTCGATTGGTTTAAAAACATATTTGCTGACATGTAAAATAAATTGGTTTTTTTTTTTTTTTCACAGACATTGACATTAAATTTACTGATGCTATTAAAATAAATGATGAGAAATTATTATCCTTTTTACATGCAATATTAAAGATGGGATTTTCTTAGAATTGCAAACAAGTTGCTTTAAAATAATTGTTTGGAAATGTTTTTAAATTAATTTAAAAAATTTCTTTTATCAATTTTAATTCATTGAAATTCAATATTTTTGTTCTGATATGGCATTATAACCTTTTTTTTTACTAATATTCAAAAATACTATAATATATATTTTTTCAATGCTTCAATATTATATTTTTTTTATTCCTTGCAATAACAATTTTATGAAAAATGTCACAATTATGCATATTGATAATTATTGTAATTATTCAGAATAAGTTTTATAAATATTTTTACTGTTTGCAGAAGAAATGTTAAATAATAAACTTTTCAGAGGTTTCCTGCACTTTATTTTAAATTGTTTTTATTTAAAAATAATTTTACTTTTAAGTACCATAATTGAACAACAGATGGCAGCATGATTAAGTTGTATAAAAATGATTGCTTGTATAAAAATTGTCATGTGTTTTCTTTGAAATAGTTTTATTTTTATTTTTGGTATATTTATAATTATAACTATATATTAAATTCAGGTCATTCTTTACAAATTGGTTGTTCAGCTCTAAAAATATGTATACTTTAAGAAAAATACATTTAGCACAGTTATTGATAAAATATACATATTAATATTAAGTACCTTTTTTCATTTACTACAGATAATTATAAAGTTTTTAAAAAAGATACAAAATCTATATTTTTTAGTTCTATTGAAATAAAAAGTTTATTTATAGTTACTTTTTTAAATTGTTTTAAAACATTGTTCAGAGATAAAAAAAAAAAAAAAAAAAAAATTATCAAAAGAAAAATGTTTTACATTTCTTTAAAAACGATTCAACAATAACTCGAACACAAACATTTTAAACCATATAAAAAAAAATTTTTTAATTTGTTTTAATGTATATAAAATATATTATGCACAAAACATATTTTAAATTCTAGCACATTTTAAAATTCTACATGCTCATTTTACAATACTCATATATCTTACATTTAAAAACTATATAAATATGTTCACATGAAAAAAAATTTTAAATATTGCTTTCTATTATGCTGTCTTTAGCTGTACAAAAATTATTCAAGTTTCTAAAATTTGTTGTAAAAATATATTGTTTAGATTTTATTTCTCGGCACTTTCATGTCTCTTTCCCTCCAATATGTAAGCATCATCATTTAAAAATTCGTATTTCATTCTATTCCTTCTATTAGCTCACACTCTCCCTATATATATATCTTGTTCAAATTTTCAATCGTTAATAAAATATTTTTGTTCATCCACTCAAGTTCAAATACATTTTTTTTGAACTTGTAGTGGATGACACTTGATGTTAATACAGTTTTTTCAAATATTAATTCAGTAATTAGATTTAATTCATTAATTTTATTTTTTTTTAGATTTAAGATGCATATATCTACCAATAGATGGCGCCAGATAAACTTTAAAAAATGAGTGAAAATTATTTATAAAAGACTTTCTGCAATAGAGTGAAAAAAAGTAGGAATTGACTTAACAAAATTTTTTTTAAATTACTTGTTTGTTTTCATTTTTATACTGCACCAAAACGATAAATATTGTGAGCAATGCTGACGACCTGTGTTTGTTTGTTTCATGTTTTGTATTACGAAAACTAATCCGTTTTATAACGTCTTTATAGCCTTAAAAATTTGTCTCTCGTACATAAATGATATATGCCATGTTAGAAATAAATTTACTTATTCTCGGTTGTTAGGTTAAAAGGAAATGTTGAACTGTTGGGAATCCATCTTATGCTGGTACTGTCTGTTGATGCAAATATGTATAAATAATATTTTCATTTTTTTCTGAAGTTTATAGCAGTGATGAACGTTTATATTCTTTTTTTCACTCAGAACAAATAATATATAAAAAAAATTTTTAAAGTCAATTCCTACTTTTTTTTTCACTATTGCAGAAAAGCCCTTTATAAATAATTTTCATTCATTTTTTTAAGTTTATCTGGCGCCATCTATTGGTAGATACATGCAACTTAAATCTAATAAAACTAAAATTAATGAATTAAATTTAATTAATGAATTAATATTTGAAAAAACTGTATTAAGATCCAGTGTCATCCACTACAAGTTTAAAAAAAAATGTATTTGAACTCGAGTGGATGAATAAGAAGTATTTTATGAACGATTGAAAATTTGAACAAGATATATATAGGGAGAGTGTGAGATAATAGAACGAATTGAAAAAATGAAATAAAATGAATTATTTTACAAACACCAAAAATTAAATTATGTTTCCTTTTCAATTTTTTTTTTTTCTTTTCAGGTTTAAGTACTTTTTTTTATTCTTAGTACTATTTTTTATTTCTAATTTCGAATGCTTAAACTGTTTTATCGGTTATTTAAAGGAAAAAAAAAAAGTAATTTAAAATGTATCTAATATTACTAAAATGAAAAGATAAAAATTCTGCATAATCCTGTAAAGTATTAAAAAGAGAGTAGAAAAAAAGTTATTTTCATGATTATAATAACTTTTTAAAAATTTTATTAGGTTATGAAAATCATTCATTTTAAAATTTTTTGTTTAAAAAATAAATATGGAAATAATCATCTGGAAAAAAACATTAGTATTGATTTTATTTTGTACAGCTTTTTATAATTCTTAACTTTAAATAGAAAAGAAAAAAGATGAAAGATGTACACTTAATGTTTATTCTTCTGTCTACAGTATTATTTCTGAATTTGTTTTGCTCAACAAAGCCTTTTCATGAAAATCTTATTCATAAAAACATTTCTATTTCACATATTTTTATATTCTCAATATTGCTATACAAAATTTAATTCTTTATATCGCAGTCTTATCAGTAAATAGAGTTTTGATATTTTTGCAATAAGATAATAAAATTTCAATCGGCGATTTTTCTAAATTTTTAATATTTTCTGATTTTATTTTTTTTTCATCTTAATGATTTTCTTAAAAAATTTTCGGTCTATTTTAAGTTCTTATATTTATTATATTTTAATAATTATTTTAGATCTATTTAGATTTTTTTTATTTAATTAATGAAATTTCAGTCTCTTTAATTTTTCTATTGATTAATTTATTATTCAACTAATATTTATGAATCTTAACTAATATTTATACTAACTTCCAACGCTGGCATTAAGTGTGTCAATTAAGTACTGAGAATAAAATATAATCAACTAAAAATAATATGAATTATAATAAATAGATATAAATATAAGCGTACAAAAATGTGTATTGGGGCAATCAATTGTATATAAAAAATTTCATGATAAATTATCTTAATAAATAAAAATATAAAAAGCAACTGATATTTTGTCTGGAATAGTCTTTCAGATATGCATTTTATTCAACAACACGACGACAATAACAACAAAAAACATTGTTTCTGAAAAGTGAAATTTCTGTAATAATTTCTAGGAAAAAGAATTTGTTTTTTGTCACCTTTTAAAAACGGATTTTTAAAAATATTTCTTTTGGTACTTTTAAATTTAGAACGCTATTTTATTCGTTAATTTTTTCAAACTTATTCAATTTTATTTATCATTAAATGTGGTAATACTATCATTAAGCCGACTTTGATTGCGGTAATACTGGTGCATTATTTGTCAATTTTTTTTTCGGCACGATATCATTACCCAATTTATTCATTTATTTTTATTCAAGGATATTCATCAGTTAACAATAGTTGGTTTTTAACCAAACAAATTCAAAAAACTCATTTTTATATGGAGAAATAATCAAAAGATAAAAATTTCTTGGAACAAAATATAGCATTGCATAAACCATCAAATAAAATTTAGACAAAAGATTTCATGATATTGGGTTGTTGAAAATTCCATTTTTATAACCGTGTTCCAGTTTTTCTTTTGGAAAATTTATTTAGAAGTTTCTTTTAGGAGCTTTCAACTTTTAAAATTTTTGTTCATATAACAATATTTCAGAGTAAAGGAAGACATATATTAATGAATAATAGTTAAGTATTCTGCAAATATGTGTATATATATAAATCCTTGACAGCTGTTGCTTTTAATAATAAAATTATACAAACTTAATTCATTTCAAGGTGATGTTTATTTCTCGCCCAATGGTGTGCTGAGGAAAAATATGCATGCAGCGCTGTCTGTATTTCAGTGAATGTATTTTTTTTTTTTCAGGGCCCTGTACCAAATAATAAGAAATAAAATTTTAATCATTAAAGACACAAAATATATTTAGTTTTGTAAGGATTGTGGATATGAACTTTTTACTATTTATCTCTGTTTTCGTGTTAAATTCTCGACTATTTATTGTTCGAATAAGCTGCGAGTACCATCACCATTTTATTGATGAGCATCACCATTTTATTGATCTTTATCTTATGACTTTTAAAAAAAAAAGTATGTGCTATATTTAATGTACAATTTTCCAGTTATGAAACAATTATTTTATTAGGATATCAGTCAGAAAAAGTATTTGACTAACTGAAGGATATCAGTCAATTAGAAAGAATTGAATGAATCAACTTCTGACTAATATCCTAATAAAATAACTTTCTAAGCGAACAAATGTTTTGAATATCTTTGTTCCTTTTTCTCATTTTATTACGCACCGTGTGACACATTTATAAACAATTAACAATGGCGAATGAAATTTGTTAAATATTTTCTTTTTAATTTGAAGTGCCTAATACGAGTTACGAAGCTTTATTTCCAGTCTGACTAAAGTCTGATTCTAAATTAAAATGCTTTTGCACTTGTAAACAATGTAATTTTATGTTTGAAATTCAGAAGCTCGAAAACGGCGGGGAAATCGAATCAAATTTAACATTGTACGGACAATTTCAACCTTTTAATCTCTTTATGAAACAATTCCATTGTTTACTAAGCTGAAAAGATAAGAAAATTAGCAACTTCCTACCTAAGATTACATTTCCTTTTCATACATGAAGTTATTTGAAGAAAACTTGAATAAGTTACTGTCGATATAACTATTTGAATTTTACAATTATAACCTCAAAATAGATGGATGATATTTACTTTACTATCATAGAATAGATACATAACTAATTTGATTAAACAAGGTAATCCTGAAGCAATTTTGAATATTGATCAATATAATTAACTAACTAATATTCCTGGCACTGCAGTTTATGTTGGACCATGGCCTACTGGCAGATTCGAAAACAGAAGATGGTTTTTTATTTTTTATTTTATTTTAATTTTTTACTGAGTAGGATTGTCAGCCCTGCTCTCAACGCTCTATCAGTCATATTACAACGGGAACTACTATTTAAAATGGATTCCGAACCATTAAAATCATCCATGACACCGCAGGATCACGAATTCTGTGGCCCAAGTCCCTTCCCCTCAGTCCTCATTTGTCAATATAACTGACCCTGGCACTACAGTTCATGTTGGATCATGGCCGTCTGCCTATTGGAAGATCCCTAAACAGGAGATATTTTTTACGAGGTATGGTTTAGCCACATCTAACGCTCTACAGTCATATTAGATCGGGCCGTAAGATTTAAAATAGATTCCGAACCACTACAAACATCCGCTAGTTAGCCCCCAATGGATTTGTAGCATTTTCTCAAAAAGAGTTTTGGTATTTCATTTTCGGGAGAGAAGAATGTATGTTATTTGACAAGTATATAATAACAACCCATCATTCAAATTTGAGAGCAGACAAGCTGTGTTGTGGATAGTTATGTTAATGCAATGAGTGTTTTGTACTAATGAGAACAACCTGTCACTCAAATCTATAGCAGATAATCAGTGTCATGGATAATAAGACTTCATGAAATTAGCGAACATCTGTGCGATCTTGAACAGATCGGAAGTACCAGATGGAATAGGGACTGATAGACGACGAGTTGAAAAGTCTACTCCAATGAGGGAAGCTGACAGAGGGGGTTCTGGAAGGATTGTCTTAAAAGTATTTTTTTGGGTGAAAAGGGACAGTTCTGCCACGAGTCAACCAGAAGTGTCGTTATTTTCTTCTTTTTTTCTATGAAGAGAGTTTTAATAGGCCGGAGTTTCCGCCTGTTTTTCAAAGTGAGCCCCTTGTGGTTTTGTTTATGACGCCGTGTGATAGTTACAGGTCTGGCCCAGGCCGAGACGTTACAGTTAGCATCAATGTAACAAGTCGATTGAATATCATACAAGTAACTGGGCCTCGTTAAGTTTTATTATTAAAATCATGTTATTGACTAAAACCAATTGACACTAATTCAAAGACAATCGTCTAGGTTAATTGATTTACCCATAACTATATTTCTTTTGTTACGTAAAATTTATTTGCGAAACTCTCCCTTACTATATTTTCTTTAACTATTTATGAATTTAATAATTAAAATAATCAATATATATATATATATATCAAGATGATCAGAATTAGAGGCATGATAGGTTAGGAAATAATGCCAAACATCAAGGAACAGGGAATATATAAATAATAAATGATTACCAAATTTAGTATTGCACAAGTTCTAAAATATTCTAATAATAAAATATGTCGATCACGATCGTTTATTCATGATTTACTCATCAATTGTCGTCACGATCGATTGTTTACTCAGTTGAAAATCAATCAAAACTTCCTGTCCACGATCACTACATATCCTTTGAATTAACATAACTATTTTGAATTTAATAATTTGTAATCATTACCATTAGAAATTGGGATAACTACTTTATTTAACATAACTTGTAGTTGCTAAATCATCCTATTTCTAAATGTCATTAGCAATTTAAGTTTGCTAATATGAATCATCACGAACTTGGTAAATTTAAACATAAAAATGAACCCAAATTTAGTATTTTTGCGGGTTTTTCCGAATATTTTAACCATTTTATCAATCGATCACGTTATCTGCTAAACCAATTGACAAGCGGTCGCGACTTCCTACACACGATCACCGCACATTTCCTTTGACATATTAATATAATTTGAGGAAAAAATGAGTATGTCATTGCCCAGCTGGGAACAGAAAATAAAGGAAGCAGAATCTTCCAGGCGGGGTATGAAGGAAAATAGAACAGCGATTTCGAAGGCTCCCACATCCTACTTACCCTCCCTTTTAGCATTGCAACAAGTAGGACATCATTGTGTTGGAAAAACCTCGAAATGCTGTACAAACAAAAGGAAAGGCAACAAAGGAGCTTTTTTTTTTTTTTTGACTTTCACATAATAAGCGGTCACTTTTTGGAGTTTATTTTAATGAACTTTTGGGGATTTTTATACATATATATAAACAATTTTTTTGTTATGAACAGAAAATGACTTTAGTAATTAACTTTACAGACAGACAGACAGTTTGACATTATTGAGGCATTTTGGCAGCGTTAGCCTCCATATATAATTAACTTTTTGCTGACTATTCCAATTAAGTAATCTTTTCATTAAAATAGAAAAAAAAAAGGAAAATCTGATGAAAAGAAGCCCTTAGAATAATATATTTTGATTACATGTAATTTGAATTGCATTTTGTAATGTATAACTACATTTGGGGGCCTGATGACCGAGTGATTAGAAGTTTGGCGCTGGGTGCCACAGGGTTCGGTACCATGGATGTTTGTACTGGTTTGAAATCCATTTTAAACCATTGATCCTGTGTAGCATCTGGTGTAGCATAGACTGTGGGCGTAGAGCTGACAATTCTACCCCCGTGAAAAGAAAAACATCTCCTGTCTAGAAATTGCAGCCTGATTTCAAATTGGGCAGCTCTAGACCTTTGGAACCACAGGCTCCAGTTTTGAATCCTGGGGGTGGCATGGATGTTTGCTAGTGGTTAGTAATCCACTTTAAACTGTAGGTCCCAGTCTGTTTAGTCCTCATGTGCACAAAGATGATCGTAGAGCGACAAACCAAACCTAGAAAGTCTAGAAAACCTAGAAATCTGCTAGTAGGCAGACTCCTCTTGGCCCCCAATGAGTTTGTTTTTGCACCATAGAAGAAAAGAAAAAGTTAACTATATTTAGAAAATCCTTATTCCTGCAAGTTGACATGGAACCAGATACTTTAAAATTTATAATTAAAAATACAAAGAATTTTTTTTTTAAATAACGTCGGTTTTATTGAAAAAAAAAAAGATTTTAATTTCCACAAACCGATAAAAAAAAAATATTTCAGTTTTGCCATAATTAAAGTATAGGTGCCTAGACTCAGTAATGAAGAATATACAAGAACGAACGCAGCACAATTTCGATGCGTATTATTTAAAGCGCGGAGAATGAGTTTTTAAAGTTTACATTATTCAAGTACCAAGTATTCAAGTATCAAAGGCAAAAGTGACACTGCAGATTGATTTGGGGCAACAAAATAGGCATAAAAAGTTTTTAAAAAATTTAAAACAAGTAATATAAAAAAAAAAATTTTTTGCCAATTTTACTTTTTTCCACTCTATTGCAGAAAGTACTTTATAAATAATTTTCATTCATTTTTTTAAGTTTATCTTGGGCCATCTATTGGTTGATACATGCAACTTAAATCTAAAAATTAAATTAATTAAGTAAATTCAATTACTGAATTAATATTTGAAAAACTGTATTAACATCCAGTGTCATCCTCCCACAAGTTCAAAAAAATGTATTTGAATTTGAGTGGAGGAATAAAAGTATTTTACAAACGATTGAAAAATTTGAACAAGATATATATAGGGAGAGTGTCAGCTAATAGAAGGAATTGAAAATAAGTAATATAAAAAAAAATTTTTTAAGTCAATTCCTACTTTTTTTTCACTATATTGCAGAAAGTCCTGAATGAATGAAAGAAATAATTTTCATTCATTCATTTTTTTAAGTTTATCTGGCGCCATCTATATGTAGATATATGCAACTTAAATGTAAAAAACTAAAATTAATTAATTAAATTTAATTACTGAATTAATATTTGAAAACCTGTATTAACACCAAGTGTCATCCCTACAAGTTCAAAAATAATGCATTTGAACTTGAGTGGATGAATAAAAAGTGTTTTATGAACGATTGAAAATTTGAACAAGATATATATAGGGAGAGTGTGAGCTAATAGAAGGAATTGAAAAAGAACGTTTTACGTGATTGATACATTTAATGAGCTTTTAACATTTACGTTTTTGATTTTCAAAAATTTTTTACCTATCGTAAATCACTGAAATAATAGAAAATTAAGATATTTCGTATCATTGCGTAACAGTTGTTTGATATGGGTTTAATCAACAAATTTTAAAGTTGTAATACTATTTACTTCATTTGAAATGAAATCTCAATCAAATTAATGTAATTGAATAACAAATTGTTTGCAAAATTGTATGCGTATCTAAATTGCAGAATGAAATAAATGATTGTGTTGATATAAAACAAAATAGATATCCAATGAATATAAGTAATTGTTTATTGTCATTTTCATTTTAGCAACTAGAGTTATTCTGTTTTGAAGTTTAACTTAACTATACTCATAAAACAAAAAATATTTAGGACTAGCTTTCTTTTTCCCAAAAACAAACTAAAAATTAATTATTAAATTGCAAATGTGTTCTGAGTATATAGATTATCGCTGATAAATAATTTGTTTTTATTTATGTGAAAAGTCACAAGGCCAACCCACGCTTTTAATATTTTTTGGCCCGAGAGATTTATCACACTTTTACAGAATATATTTATTTTATAATGACCAAAGTAGTGAAAACCAATGTATTAAAAAAATGCATTATGTGTGAATCCATATATTCAAAAATTAACTGTCGTAATTATGAGAAAAATGAACTTTGATTTTAAAATAATATTCTTGAGAATATATGACAGATATTTCCTGTTTTATTTAGGAGTTTACAGTTGTGAGTCTGCATAATAATTAAATTATATTCTGCGAACTCATGATGCGCGTACACTGGTACATCTGATATAGCAGATTCTATATTTCACTTTAATTGATCTCAGTGACGCAGTGACTATCCTTGTTGATCCACAGTTCAACAACACAGTTGATCAACAATCCACAATTGATTGTGATAGCAGAGAAAACCAGACTCTTAGTTCAAGTTGTTAGCTCTGTTGGTTCAACTTACACCTGTGAATCATTTCTTTCGAAAAATGAAATTGACCGAACACAAAAACACGCTCAAACATAACGGACGCTAACCTGCAACACCCATTACGATGTGCAAATATCCAAATTGAAATCGATTTTCAAAAACTATGAAAGAGTGGAGAAACAAATATTGTACTAGTAAAATAAATATTTTTTAATGATTTAATTTTTTTTATTTCTTTATATTTATTATTTTTTGTATTTCATTTTTAGTGTTATATATTTGTTTACAATATGCTTAGTATAACTATTATTATAATATCTATGTTTAAGTAAGAATAATAGTAAACACAAAAATAATAACTCATTATGTTTCAATTTTTCACACCAAAAAAAAAAAAAAAAAATGCCTATAGTGGGTCTAAATCTAACATAGGATACATAATTTTACATGCGGCCCGGCAAGATCATTTGGGTTGGGCACCCCTTTTTCGCACTAAAGGAATATTTAAACAAAATTTAGTGTATTTATTGAATCATGTGCATAACATACTCACTATGCATTTCTCAAAATAATAGTAGTAATTATTTTATTTTTCAAACAAAAAACAGTACAAAAGCATCAGCTTTT
>BPLR01016813.1:0-72262 GCA_021605095.1 Caerostris extrusa
GTAAGGGGGACCACAAGTAAACAGAAACTAAAAAGCTCACACCCGCTCCAGCATCTCCTCAAACATAGGGTCAGCCAGTGTAGACATGTATACATTTCCTCTGGGGATAGCAATTAATTAAATATTCAAGCCTAAAATCATTTTTTCTACCTTTGCAACGCCCAGAAATACATTTTATTTTATGTAAATATTCATTTTTAATATGTTAACACATTAATAATGAAAGAAGAAGTTTCAGGTGGATGTATATTTACTATTAAAATTTTTTGTTTTCAATGATATTATTTTAAAAATCAAAACATTAGAAAACAACAAAACAAATTAGAAGTTTCAATTGTCTATAAAAACACAGAAGTTCTAGAGTTATAAAGATAATACAAGAAATATTTTCTATAATTTAATGTTTCATCAACAGTATATTTGTATAATATACATGACAAATATTTCTTTCAGATGACATACAATTAGAAAAATTTATGTAACTATTTCAATAAATGATATAAAAAACTATAACAGAAATGTTGCTGATGGAAAAATTTAATATGTGTACACAGATTAAATATACATGTAAACTATATAGTTAATACCTTTTGTACACATAATTTATAAAATGATCAATACATAAATATAACTACATAAATTTTATTTTCCTCACCCAAGTCAGAATTAAATTTATTTAAAAAAAAAAAATCAACAGAAAATACAAACTAAGTACATATGTAAAAAGCAATAGATATAGAAATTTACCTTGATCTTTTTTAGAAACTGTTTTTTTTCGTAGCTGAAAAAATAATTAAAACAAAATTACAAATAGTAACTTAATTATTACAGCCTAAAATTATTTTTATTTTGCAACATTAAAAATGATATATTTATTTCATGCAAATATTAAAAATGTAATAATCATTTTTGTAATTCTACAATCTCTTCATTTCCTTCTGAAGTAAAAAAAAAAAAAAAACCTACTCACAGAAAGTTTGTTAATGAAGTGTATTAAATAGTTATTAACATTGAAATCATACTTGGAAATAGTTTTAAAAGTTGAAGACGATGAATAGAAAAACAATTAAAAATAAATGGCTATTACTTTATTTGGATAATACAAATATATTTTGAGCTGTTTATATGATGTATAAGCAAAGCCATAAATAAAACTGCATACATTCTTTTCGACTCACACAAGTCAGAAAAGATATATTTGAACAAAACTTCCAGCATGACTCATCAATGGACGTACATATGTGGAAAAATAATGAAAATAGCAATTTAACTTTATCTTTTTGAAACATTTTTCTTGAATAATAAGAAATAAGTAAACAATTAATTAGATACTAAAGTATAATGTTATTGCATATATATTAATCATTTTTATTTGGTAAAGTTCAGAAAGACATTTTTTACACTTATTTAAATAAATATTAAGTATGTAATAACTCTTTTTTATTGTGTTAACACATTGGCCATACCGGAAGAATTTCCAGCCAGATGTATATGCATAATTAAAATTTAATTTTCAAACAAAAATATATAAAGAAAATTTCAAAACATTAGATAGCAATACATAAGAACTTTTAATCATCTATAAAGACACAGACGTTCTAGTTATCAAGAAAATAAATGTTTTAAATACTTATTTTTCAACAGCAGTATATTTGTTGCAGAAACATGAACATTTTTTTCAGTTAGATGATATACAATTAGGAAAAGTTATGTAACTAAGGCACTAAATGCAATTAAAAAAACTATAACAAATCTTCTGGTGATAGAAAAACGCATGTATATACAATATTAAGTAGAAATTTAAGCTTATCATATAATAACATTTGTAATTTATACATGTATAAAAATACATACCTGGAAGTGTCAACACTTTTACATCCTTGCCAACTTCTGAAAATAAAATTATCAGAATAAATGTTAACAAATAAAAAATTTAAAAAAAAGGAAAAGAAAATTATTGTAGCATAAAGTAGTTTCAACTTACTGAAATATAGATTTTTTTTTTTTTTTATTATAGGTATTCAATAGTAAATAACACTAAAAATCATATATGGAAACATTTTAAAAAGGTGAAATAAAAATCAATGAAAAATATATCAGCAATACTTTATTTGGATAACATGCACATAATATATTTTTGTATATATGATATATAAAAAGATCAAACCATAAACACAACTTCATGATTTCTTTTCCCTCACAGAAGTCAGAAGAAGATATATTTAAACAAAATTTTCAACGTGACTTACAAATGCATGAACATAGGAGAAAAATTATGAAAATAGCAATTTATCTTGATTTTTTTCAAACATTTTTCTTTAATAATAAGAAATACATCAACAATTGATTAGATATTGATGTATTATGTTATAGTATATATATTTATTTATTTTACAAATGCCGAACATTGACGCCAAAGTCATCATGTCTTTATACCGAGAAAGTGCATTACAATTATTTAAATGTTTAAAAGTCATAGGCCGACTAGAGTCGCACAAAAACATAGTTCTGGGAATTCACCACTCTAATTCTATAGAGATAGTCACGTGAACAGTCATGACAAGTCGAACGTCTGAATAGAGACATAGTTGTCTTTATTGAAAAACTTTGAATAGTTCTTCCCCCTTCCAATTCTCTATCTCTTATCTATAGCGCATTGAATCATATCTTGCTTAAGAATTTTTAAAAAGTTAAGTTAACAAACAATTTAGCCGGATAAAAAGAAAGCACTTGATTAATGCGTTGCTCTATCCAAGTTTCCTTCTTAGCCAGTATATTAGCTTTTTCGTTGCCCATAATTCCACAGTGAGGTGAAATCCCCTGGAAAGAAATTCTGTGTGCCAGTGTTTTAAGCAAACTCCTACGGTTCAAAATTCTTTGGGAACTATTTTGATTATTCAAAAGTGTTTGAAGTGCAATCTTGGAGTCAGACAATATGATTGCTTTTATAAAAGAGTGGCTACGAATCGACAGTTGCTGAATAGCCACAGCAATAGCTTTGATTTCGCCATAAAAGGCAGTAGTAAGGGGGACCACAAGTAAACAGAAACTAAAAAGCTCACACCCGCTCCAGCATCTCTCAAACATAGGGCCGTCAGTGTAGACATGTATACATTTCCTCTGGGGATAGCAATTAATTAAATATTCAAGCCTAAAATCATTTTCATTTTGCAACGTTCAGAAATACATTTTATTTTATGTAAATATTCATTTTTAATATGTTAACACATTAATAATGAAAGAAGAAGTTTCAGGTGGATGTATATTTACTATTAAAATTTTGTTTTCAATGATATTATTTTAAAAAAAAAATCAAAACATTAGAAAACAACAAAACAAATTAGAAGTTTCAATTGTCTATAAAAACACAGAAGTTCTAGAGTTATAAAGATAATACAAGAAATATTTTCTATAATTTAATGTTTCATCAACAGTATATTTGTATAATATACATGACAAATATTTCTTTCAGATGACATACAATTAGAAAAATTTATGTAACTATTTCAATAAATGATATAAAAAACTATAACAGAAATGTTGCTGATGGAAAAATTTAATATGTGTACACAGATTAAATATACATGTAAACTATATAGTTAATACCTTTTGTACACATAATTTATAAAATGATCAATACATAAATATAACTACATAAATTTTATTTTCCTCACCCAAGTCAGAATTAAATTTATTTAAAAAAAAAAATCAACAGAAAATACAAACTAAGTACATATGTAAAAAGCAATAGATATAGAAATTTACCTTGATCTTTTTTAGAAACTGTTTTTTTCGTAGCTGAAAAAATAATTAAAACAAAATTACAAATAGTAACTTAATTATTACAGCCTAAAATTATTTTTATTTTGCAACATTAAAAATGATATATTTATTTCATGCAAATATTAAAAATGTAATAATCATTTTTGTAATTCTACAATCTCTTCATTTCCTTCTGAAGTAAAAAAAAAAAAAAAAAACCTACTCACAGAAAGTTTGTTAATGAAGTGTATTAAATAGTTATTAACATTGAAATCATACTTGGAAATAGTTTTAAAAGTTGAAGACGATGAATAGAAAAACAATTAAAAATAAATGGCTATTACTTTATTTGGATAATACAAATTTATTTTGGTGCTGTTTATATGATGTATAAGCAAAGCCATAAATAAAACTGCATACATTCTTTTCGACTCACACAAGTCAGAAAAGATATATTTGAACAAAACTTCCAGCATGACTCATCAATGGACGTACATATGTGGAAAAATAATGAAAATAGCAATTTAACTTTATCTTTTTGAAACATTTTTCTTGAATAATAAGAAATAAGTAAACAATTAATTAGATACTAAAGTATAATGTTATTGCATATATATTAATCATTTTTATTTGGTAAAGTTCAGAAAGACATTTTTTACACTTATTTAAATAAATATTAAGTATGTAATAACTCTTTTTTATTGTGTTAACACATTGGCCATACCGGAAGAATTTCCAGCCAGATGTATATGCATAATTAAAATTTAATTTTCAAACAAAAATATATAAAGAAAATTTCAAAACATTAGATAGCAATACATAAGAACTTTTAATCATCTATAAAGACACAGACGTTCTAGTTATCAAGAAAATAAATGTTTTAAATACTTATTTTTCAACAGCAGTATATTTGTTGCAGAAACATGAACATTTTTTCAGTTAGATGATATACAATTAGGAAAAGTTATGTAACTAAGGCACTAAATGCAATTAAAAAAAAACTATAACAAATCTTCTGGTGATAGAAAACGCATGTATATACAATATTAAGTAGAAATTTAAGCTTATCATATAATAACATTTGTAATTTATACATGTATAAAAATACATACCTGGAAGTGTCAACACTTTTACATCCTTGCCAACTTCTGAAAATAAAATTATCAGAATAAATTTTAACAAATAAAAAATTTAAAAAAAAGGAAAAGAAAATTATTGTAGCATAAAGTAGTTTCAACTTACTGAAATTTTTTTTTTTTTATTATAGGTATTCAATAGTAAATAACACTAAAAATCATATATGGAAACATTTTAAAAAGGTGAAATAAAAATCAATGAAAAATATATCAGCAATACTTTATTTGGATAACATGCACATAATATATTTTTGTATATATGATATATAAAAGATCAAACCATAAACACAACTTCATGATTTCTTTTCCCTCACAGAAGTCAGAAGAAGATATATTTAAACAAAATTTCAACGTGACTTACAAATGCATGAACATAGGAGAAAAATTATGAAAATAGCAATTTATCTTGATTTTTTTTTCAAACATTTTTCTTTAATAATAAGAAATACATCAACAATTGATTAGATATTGATGTATTATGTTATAGTATATATATTTATTTATTTTACAAATGCCGAACATTGACGCCAAAGTCATCATGTCTTTATACCGAGAAAGTGCATTACAATTATTTAAATGTTTAAAAGTCATAGGCCGACTAGAGTCGCACAAAAACATAGTTCTGGGAATTCACCACTCTAATTCTATAGAGATAGTCACGTGAACAGTCATGACAAGTCGAACGTCTGAATAGAGACATAGTTGTATTTATTGAAAAACTTTGAATAGTTCTTCCCCTTCCAATTCTCTATCTCTTATCTATAGCGCATTGAATCATATCTTGCTTAAGAATTTTTAAAAAGTTAAGTTAACAAACAATTTAGCCGGATAAAAAGAAAGCACTTGATTAATGCGTTGCTCTATCCAAGTTTCCTTCTTAGCCAGTATATTAGCTTTTTCGTTGCCCATAATTCCACAGTGAGGTGAAATCCCCTGGAAAGAAATTCTGTGTGCCAGTGTTTTAAGCAAACTCCTACGGTTCAAAATTCTTTGGGAACTATTTTGATTATTCAAAAGTGTTTGAAGTGCAATCTTGGAGTCAGACAATATGATTGCTTTTATAAAAGAGTGGCTACGAATCGACAGTTGCTGAATAGCCACAGCAATAGCTTTGATTTCGCCATAAAAGGCAGTAGTAAGGGGGACCACAAGTAAACAGAAACTAAAAAGCTCACACCCGCTCCAGCATCTCTCAAACATAGGGCCGTCAGTGTAGACATGTATACATTTCCTCTGGGGATAGCAATTAATTAAATATTCAAGCCTAAAATCATTTTCATTTTGCAACGTTCAGAAATACATTTTATTTTATGTAAATATTCATTTTTAATATGTTAACACATTAATAATGAAAGAAGAAGTTTCAGGTGGATGTATATTTACTATTAAAATTTTGTTTTCAATGATATTATTTAAAAAAATCAAAACATTAGAAAACAACAAAACAAATTAGAAGTTTCAATTGTCTATAAAAACACAGAAGTTCTAGAGTTATAAAGATAATACAAGAAATATTTTCTATAATTTAATGTTTCATCAACAGTATATTTGTATAATATACATGACAAATATTTCTTTCAGATGACATACAATTAGAAAAATTTATGTAACTATTTCAATAAATGATATAAAAAACTATAACAGAAATGTTGCTGATGGAAAAATTTAATATGTGTACACAGATTAAATATACATGTAAACTATATAGTTAATACCTTTTGTACACATAATTTATAAAATGATCAATACATAAATATAACTACATAAATTTTATTTTCCTCACCCAAGTCAGAATTAAATTTATTTAAAAAAAAAAAAAAATCAACAGAAAATACAAACTAAGTACATATGTAAAAAGCAATAGATATAGAAATTTACCTTGATCTTTTTTAGAAACTGTTTTTTTCGTAGCTGAAAAAAAATAATTAAAACAAAATTACAAATAGTAACTTAATTATTACAGCCTAAAATTATTTTTATTTTGCAACATTAAAAATGATATATTTATTTCATGCAAATATTAAAAATGTAATAATCATTTTTGTAATTCTACAATCTCTTCATTTCCTTCTGAAGTAAAAAAAAAAAACCTACTCACAGAAAGTTTGTTAATGAAGTGTATTAAATAGTTATTAACATTGAAATCATACTTGGAAATAGTTTTAAAAGTTGAAGACGATGAATAGAAAAACAATTAAAAATAAATGGCTATTACTTTATTTGGATAATACAAATATATTTTGAGCTGTTTATATGATGTATAAGCAAAGCCATAAATAAAACTGCATACATTCTTTTCGACTCACACAAGTCAGAAAAGATATATTTGAACAAAACTTCCAGCATGACTCATCAATGGACGTACATATGTGGAAAAATAATGAAAATAGCAATTTAACTTTATCTTTTGAAACATTTTTCTTGAATAATAAGAAATAAGTAAACAATTAATTAGATACTAAAGTATAATGTTATTGCATATATATTAATCATTTTTATTTGGTAAAGTTCAGAAAGACATTTTTTACACTTATTTAAATAAATATTAAGTATGTAATAACTCTTTTATTGTGTTAACACATTGGCCATACCGGAAGAATTTCCAGCCAGATGTATATGCATAATTAAAATTTAATTTTCAAACAAAAATATATAAAGAAAATTTCAAAACATTAGATAGCAATACATAAGAACTTTTAATCATCTATAAAGACACAGACGTTCTAGTTATCAAGAAAATAAATGTTTTAAATACTTATTTTTCAACAGCAGTATATTTGTTGCAGAAACATGAACATTTTTTCAGTTAGATGATATACAATTAGGAAAAGTTATGTAACTAAGGCACTAAATGCAATTAAAAACTATAACAAATCTTCTGGTGATAGAAAAACGCATGTATATACAATATTAAGTAGAAATTTAAGCTTATCATATAATAACATTTGTAATTTATACATGTATAAAAATACATACCTGGAAGTGTCAACACTTTTACATCCTTGCCAACTTCTGAAAATAAAATTATCAGAATAAATTTTAACAAATAAAAAAATTTAAAAAAAAAGGAAAAGAAAATTATTGTAGCATAAAGTAGTTTCAACTTACTGAAAGATAGATTTTTTTTTTTTTATTATAGGTATTCAATAGTAAATAACACTAAAAATCATATATGGAAACATTTTAAAAGGTGAAATAAAAATCAATGAAAAATATATCAGCAATACTTTATTTGGATAACATGCACATAATATATTTTTGTATATATGATATATAAAAAGATCAAACCATAAACACAACTTCATGATTTCTTTTCCCTCACAGAAGTCAGAAGAAGATATATTTAAACAAAATTTCAACGTGACTTACAAATGCATGAACATAGGAGAAAAATTATGAAAATAGCAATTTATCTTTTTTTTTCAAACATTTTTCTTTAATAATAAGAAATACATCAACAATTGATTAGATATTGATGTATTATGTTATAGTATATATATTTATTTATTTTACAAATGCCGAACATTGACGCCAAAGTCATCATGTCTTTATACCGAGAAAGTGCATTACAATTATTTAAATGTTTAAAAGTCATAGGCCGACTAGAGTCGCACAAAAACATAGTTCTGGGAATTCACCACTCTAATTCTATAGAGATAGTCACGTGAACAGTCATGACAAGTCGAACGTCTGAATAGAGACATAGTTGTATTTATTGAAAAACTTTGAATAGTTCTTCCCCCTTCCAATTCTCTATCTCTTATCTATAGCGCATTGAATCATATCTTGCTTAAGAATTTTTTTAAAAGTTAAGTTAACAAACAATTTAGCCGGATAAAAAGAAAGCACTTGATTAATGCGTTGCTCTATCCAAGTTTCCTTCTTAGCCAGTATATTAGCTTTTTCGTTGCCCATAATTCCACAGTGAGGTGAAATCCCCTGGAAAGAAATTCTGTGTGCCAGTGTTTTAAGCAAACTCCTACGGTTCAAAATTCTTTGGGAACTATTTTGATTATTCAAAAGTGTTTGAAGTGCAATCTTGGAGTCAGACAATATGATTGCTTTTATAAAAGAGTGGCTACGAATCGACAGTTGCTGAATAGCCACAGCAATAGCTTTGATTTCGCCATAAAAGGCAGTAGTAAGGGGGACCACAAGTAAACAGAAACTAAAAAGCTCACACCCGCTCCAGCATCTCTCAAACATAGGGCCGTCAGTGTAGACATGTATACATTTCCTCTGGGGATAGCAATTAATTAAATATTCAAGCCTAAAATCATTTTCATTTTGCAACGTTCAGAAATACATTTTATTTTATGTAAATATTCATTTTTAATATGTTAACACATTAATAATGAAAGAAGAAGTTTCAGGTGGATGTATATTTACTATTAAAATTTTGTTTTCAATGATATTATTTTAAAAAATCAAAACATTAGAAAACAACAAAACAAATTAGAAGTTTCAATTGTCTATAAAAACACAGAAGTTCTAGAGTTATAAAGATAATACAAGAAATATTTTCTATAATTTAATGTTTCATCAACAGTATATTTGTATAATATACATGACAAATATTTCTTTCAGATGACATACAATTAGAAAAATTTATGTAACTATTTCAATAAATGATATAAAAAACTATAACAGAAATGTTGCTGATGGAAAAATTTAATATGTGTACACAGATTAAATATACATGTAAACTATATAGTTAATACCTTTTGTACACATAATTTATAAAATGATCAATACATAAATATAACTACATAAATTTTTTTTCCTCACCCAAGTCAGAATTAAATTTATTAAAAAAAAAAAAAAATCAACAGAAAATACAAACTAAGTACATATGTAAAAAGCAATAGATATAGAAATTTACCTTGATCTTTTTAGAAACTGTTTTTTTCGTAGCTGAAAAAAATAATTAAAACAAAATTACAAATAGTAACTTAATTATTACAGCCTAAAATTATTTTTATTTTGCAACATTAAAAATGATATATTTATTTCATGCAAATATTAAAAATGTAATAATCATTTTTGTAATTCTACAATCTCTTCATTTCCTTCTGAAGTAAAAAAAAAAAAAAACCTACTCACAGAAAGTTTGTTAATGAAGTGTATTAAATAGTTATTAACATTGAAATCATACTTGGAAATAGTTTTAAAAGTTGAAGACGATGAATAGAAAAACAATTAAAAATAAATGGCTATTACTTTATTTGGATAATACAAATATATTTTGAGCTGTTTATATGATGTATAAGCAAAGCCATAAATAAAACTGCATACATTCTTTTCGACTCACACAAGTCAGAAAAGATATATTTGAACAAAACTTCCAGCATGACTCATCAATGGACGTACATATGTGGAAAAATAATGAAAATAGCAATTTAACTTTATCTTTTGAAACATTTTTCTTGAATAATAAGAAATAAGTAAACAATTAATTAGATACTAAAGTATAATGTTATTGCATATATATTAATCATTTTTATTTGGTAAAGTTCAGAAAGACATTTTTTACACTTATTTAAATAAATATTAAGTATGTAATAACTCTTTTTATTGTGTTAACACATTGGCCATACCGGAAGAATTTCCAGCCAGATGTATATGCATAATTAAAATTTAATTTTCAAACAAAAATATATAAAGAAAATTTCAAAACATTAGATAGCAATACATAAGAACTTTTAATCATCTATAAAGACACAGACGTTCTAGTTATCAAGAAAATAAATGTTTTAAATACTTATTTTTCAACAGCAGTATATTTGTTGCAGAAACATGAACATTTTTTCAGTTAGATGATATACAATTAGGAAAAGTTATGTAACTAAGGCACTAAATGCAATTAAAAAAACTATAACAAATCTTCTGGTGATAGAAAAACGCATGTATATACAATATTAAGTAGAAATTTAAGCTTATCATATAATAACATTTGTAATTTATACATGTATAAAAATACATACCTGGAAGTGTCAACACTTTTACATCCTTGCCAACTTCTGAAAATAAAATTATCAGAATAAATTTTAACAAATAAAAAATTAAAAAAAAAGGAAAAGAAAATTATTGTAGCATAAAGTAGTTTCAACTTACTGAAATATAGATTTTTTTTTTTTTTTTTTATTATAGGTATTCAATAGTAAATAACACTAAAAATCATATATGGAAACATTTTTAAAAGGTGAAATAAAAATCAATGAAAAATATATCAGCAATACTTTATTTGGATAACATGCACATAATATATTTTTGTATATATGATATATAAAAAGATCAAACCATAAACACAACTTCATGATTTCTTTTCCCTCACAGAAGTCAGAAGAAGATATATTTAAACAAAATTTCAACGTGACTTACAAATGCATGAACATAGGAGAAAAATTATGAAAATAGCAATTTATCTTGATTTTTTTCAAACATTTTTCTTTAATAATAAGAAATACATCAACAATTGATTAGATATTGATGTATTATGTTATAGTATATATATTTATTTATTTTACAAATGCCGAACATTGACGCCAAAGTCATCATGTCTTTATACCGAGAAAGTGCATTACAATTATTTAAATGTTTAAAAGTCATAGGCCGACTAGAGTCGCACAAAAACATAGTTCTGGGAATTCACCACTCTAATTCTATAGAGATAGTCACGTGAACAGTCATGACAAGTCGAACGTCTGAATAGAGACATAGTTGTATTTATTGAAAAACTTTGAATAGTTCTTCCCCCTTCCAATTCTCTATCTCTTATCTATAGCGCATTGAATCATATCTTGCTTAAGAATTTTTTAAAAGTTAAGTTAACAAACAATTTAGCCGGATAAAAAGAAAGCACTTGATTAATGCGTTGCTCTATCCAAGTTTCCTTCTTAGCCAGTATATTAGCTTTTCGTTGCCCATAATTCCACAGTGAGGTGAAATCCCCTGGAAAGAAATTCTGTGTGCCAGTGTTTTAAGCAAACTCCTACGGTTCAAAATTCTTTGGGAACTATTTTGATTATTCAAAAGTGTTTGAAGTGCAATCTTGGAGTCAGACAATATGATTGCTTTTATAAAAGAGTGGCTACGAATCGACAGTTGCTGAATAGCCACAGCAATAGCTTTGATTTCGCCATAAAAGGCAGTAGTAAGGGGGACCACAAGTAAACAGAAACTAAAAAGCTCACACCCGCTCCAGCATCTCTCAAACATAGGGCCGTCAGTGTAGACATGTATACATTTCCTCTGGGGATAGCAATTAATTAAATATTCAAGCCTAAAATCATTTTCATTTTGCAACGTTCAGAAATACATTTTATTTTATGTAAATATTCATTTTTAATATGTTAACACATTAATAATGAAAGAAGAAGTTTCAGGTGGATGTATATTTACTATTAAAATTTTGTTTTCAATGATATTATTTTAAAAAAATCAAAACATTAGAAAACAACAAAACAAATTAGAAGTTTCAATTGTCTATAAAAACACAGAAGTTCTAGAGTTATAAAGATAATACAAGAAATATTTTCTATAATTTAATGTTTCATCAACAGTATATTTGTATAATATACATGACAAATATTTCTTTCAGATGACATACAATTAGAAAAATTTATGTAACTATTTCAATAAATGATATAAAAAACTATAACAGAAATGTTGCTGATGGAAAAATTTAATATGTGTACACAGATTAAATATACATGTAAACTATATAGTTAATACCTTTTGTACACATAATTTATAAAATGATCAATACATAAATATAACTACATAAATTTTATTTTCCTCACCCAAGTCAGAATTAAATTTATTTAAAAAAAAAAAAAAAAAAAAAATCAACAGAAAATACAAACTAAGTACATATGTAAAAAGCAATAGATATAGAAATTTACCTTGATCTTTTTAGAAACTGTTTTTTTTCGTAGCTGAAAAAATAATTAAAACAAAAAAATTACAAATAGTAACTTAATTATTACAGCCTAAAATTATTTTTATTTTGCAACATTAAAAATGATATATTTATTTCATGCAAATATTAAAAATGTAATAATCATTTTTGTAATTCTACAATCTCTTCATTTCCTTCTGAAGTAAAAAAAAAAAAAACCTACTCACAGAAAGTTTGTTAATGAAGTGTATTAAATAGTTATTAACATTGAAATCATACTTGGAAATAGTTTTAAAAGTTGAAGACGATGAATAGAAAAACAATTAAAAATAAATGGCTATTACTTTATTTGGATAATACAAATATATTTTGAGCTGTTTATATGATGTATAAGCAAAGCCATAAATAAAACTGCATACATTCTTTTCGACTCACACAAGTCAGAAAAGATATATTTGAACAAAACTTCCAGCATGACTCATCAATGGACGTACATATGTGGAAAAATAATGAAAATAGCAATTTAACTTTATCTTTTGAAACATTTTTCTTGAATAATAAGAAATAAGTAAACAATTAATTAGATACTAAAGTATAATGTTATTGCATATATATTAATCATTTTTATTTGGTAAAGTTCAGAAAGACATTTTTTACACTTATTTAAATAAATATTAAGTATGTAATAACTCTTTTTTATTGTGTTAACACATTGGCCATACCGGAAGAATTTCCAGCCAGATGTATATGCATAATTAAAATTTAATTTTCAAACAAAAATATATAAAGAAAATTTCAAAACATTAGATAGCAATACATAAGAACTTTTAATCATCTATAAAGACACAGACGTTCTAGTTATCAAGAAAATAAATGTTTTAAATACTTATTTTTCAACAGCAGTATATTTGTTGCAGAAACATGAACATTTTTTCAGTTAGATGATATACAATTAGGAAAAGTTATGTAACTAAGGCACTAAATGCAATTAAAAAAACTATAACAAATCTTCTGGTGATAGAAAAACGCATGTATATACAATATTAAGTAGAAATTTAAGCTTATCATATAATAACATTTGTAATTTATACATGTATAAAAATACATACCTGGAAGTGTCAACACTTTTACATCCTTGCCAACTTCTGAAAATAAAATTATCAGAATAAATTTTAACAAATAAAAAAATTAAAAAAAAAAGGAAAAGAAAATTATTGTAGCATAAAGTAGTTTCAACTTACTGAAATATAGATTTTTTTTTTTTTTTATTATAGGTATTCAATAGTAAATAACACTAAAAATCATATATGGAAACATTTTAAAAAGGTGAAATAAAAATCAATGAAAAATATATCAGCAATACTTTATTTGGATAACATGCACATAATATATTTTTGTATATATGATATATAAAAAGATCAAACCATAAACACAACTTCATGATTTCTTTTCCCTCACAGAAGTCAGAAGAAGATATATTTAAACAAAATTTCAACGTGACTTACAAATGCATGAACATAGGAGAAAAATTATGAAAATAGCAATTTATCTTGATTTTTTTCAAACATTTTTCTTTAATAATAAGAAATACATCAACAATTGATTAGATATTGATGTATTATGTTATAGTATATATATTTATTTATTTTACAAATGCCGAACATTGACGCCAAAGTCATCATGTCTTTATACCGAGAAAGTGCATTACAATTATTTAAATGTTTAAAAGTCATAGGCCGACTAGAGTCGCACAAAAACATAGTTCTGGGAATTCACCACTCTAATTCTATAGAGATAGTCACGTGAACAGTCATGACAAGTCGAACGTCTGAATAGAGACATAGTTGTATTTATTGAAAAACTTTGAATAGTTCTTCCCCCTTCCAATTCTCTATCTCTTATCTATAGCGCATTGAATCATATCTTGCTTAAGAATTTTTAAAAAGTTAAGTTAACAAACAATTTAGCCGGATAAAAAGAAAGCACTTGATTAATGCGTTGCTCTATCCAAGTTTCCTTCTTAGCCAGTATATTAGCTTTTCGTTGCCCATAATTCCACAGTGAGGTGAAATCCCCTGGAAAGAAATTCTGTGTGCCAGTGTTTTAAGCAAACTCCTACGGTTCAAAATTCTTTGGGAACTATTTTGATTATTCAAAAGTGTTTGAAGTGCAATCTTGGAGTCAGACAATATGATTGCTTTTATAAAAGAGTGGCTACGAATCGACAGTTGCTGAATAGCCACAGCAATAGCTTTGATTTCGCCATAAAAGGCAGTAGTAAGGGGGACCACAAGTAAACAGAAACTAAAAAGCTCACACCCGCTCCAGCATCTCTCAAACATAGGGCCGTCAGTGTAGACATGTATACATTTCCTCTGGGGATAGCAATTAATTAAATATTCAAGCCTAAAATCATTTTCATTTTGCAACGTTCAGAAATACATTTTATTTTATGTAAATATTCATTTTTAATATGTTAACACATTAATAATGAAAGAAGAAGTTTCAGGTGGATGTATATTTACTATTAAAATTTTGTTTTCAATGATATTATTTTAAAAAAAAATCAAAACATTAGAAAACAACAAAACAAATTAGAAGTTTCAATTGTCTATAAAAACACAGAAGTTCTAGAGTTATAAAGATAATACAAGAAATATTTTCTATAATTTAATGTTTCATCAACAGTATATTTGTATAATATACATGACAAATATTTCTTTCAGATGACATACAATTAGAAAAATTTATGTAACTATTTCAATAAATGATATAAAAAACTATAACAGAAATGTTGCTGATGGAAAAATTTAATATGTGTACACAGATTAAATATACATGTAAACTATATAGTTAATACCTTTTGTACACATAATTTATAAAATGATCAATACATAAATATAACTACATAAATTTTATTTTCCTCACCCAAGTCAGAATTAAATTTATTTAAAAAAAAAAAAAAAAAATCAACAGAAAATACAAACTAAGTACATATGTAAAAAGCAATAGATATAGAAATTTACCTTGATCTTTTTTAGAAACTGTTTTTTTCGTAGCTGAAAAAAATAATTAAAACAAAATTACAAATAGTAACTTAATTATTACAGCCTAAAATTATTTTTATTTTGCAACATTAAAAATGATATATTTATTTCATGCAAATATTAAAAATGTAATAATTTTTGTAATTCTACAATCTCTTCATTTCCTTCTGAAGTAAAAAAAAAAAAAAAAAAAACCTACTCACAGAAAGTTTGTTAATGAAGTGTATTAAATAGTTATTAACATTGAAATCATACTTGGAAATAGTTTTAAAAGTTGAAGACGATGAATAGAAAAACAATTAAAAATAAATGGCTATTACTTTATTTGGATAATACAAATTTATTTTGGTGCTGTTTATATGATGTATAAGCAAAGCCATAAATAAAACTGCATACATTCTTTTCGACTCACACAAGTCAGAAAAGATATATTTGAACAAAACTTCCAGCATGACTCATCAATGGACGTACATATGTGGAAAAATAATGAAAATAGCAATTTAACTTTATCTTTTTGAAACATTTTTCTTGAATAATAAGAAATAAGTAAACAATTAATTAGATACTAAAGTATAATGTTATTGCATATATATTAATCATTTTTATTTGGTAAAGTTCAGAAAGACATTTTTTACACTTATTTAAATAAATATTAAGTATGTAATAACTCTTTTTATTGTGTTAACACATTGGCCATACCGGAAGAATTTCCAGCCAGATGTATATGCATAATTAAAATTTAATTTTCAAACAAAAATATATAAAGAAAATTTCAAAACATTAGATAGCAATACATAAGAACTTTTAATCATCTATAAAGACACAGACGTTCTAGTTATCAAGAAAATAAATGTTTTAAATACTTATTTTTCAACAGCAGTATATTTGTTGCAGAAACATGAACATTTTTTCAGTTAGATGATATACAATTAGGAAAAGTTATGTAACTAAGGCACTAAATGCAATTAAAAAAACTATAACAAATCTTCTGGTGATAGAAAAACGCATGTATATACAATATTAAGTAGAAATTTAAGCTTATCATATAATAACATTTGTAATTTATACATGTATAAAAATACATACCTGGAAGTGTCAACACTTTTACATCCTTGCCAACTTCTGAAAATAAAATTATCAGAATAAATGTTAACAAATAAAAAAATTTAAAAAAAAAAAAGGAAAAGAAAATTATTGTAGCATAAAGTAGTTTCAACTTACTGAAATATAGATTTTTTTTTTTTTTTTTATTATAGGTATTCAATAGTAAATAACACTAAAAATCATATATGGAAACATTTTAAAAGGTGAAATAAAAATCAATGAAAAATATATCAGCAATACTTTATTTGGATAACATGCACATAATATATTTTTGTATATATGATATATAAAAAGATCAAACCATAAACACAACTTCATGATTTCTTTTCCCTCACAGAAGTCAGAAGAAGATATATTTAAACAAAATTTCAACGTGACTTACAAATGCATGAACATAGGAGAAAAATTATGAAAATAGCAATTTATCTTGATTTTTTCAAACATTTTTCTTTAATAATAAGAAATACATCAACAATTGATTAGATATTGATGTATTATGTTATAGTATATATATTTATTTATTTTACAAATGCCGAACATTGACGCCAAAGTCATCATGTCTTTATACCGAGAAAGTGCATTACAATTATTTAAATGTTTAAAAGTCATAGGCCGACTAGAGTCGCACAAAAACATAGTTCTGGGAATTCACCACTCTAATTCTATAGAGATAGTCACGTGAACAGTCATGACAAGTCGAACGTCTGAATAGAGACATAGTTGTATTTATTGAAAAACTTTGAATAGTTCTTCCCCCTTCCAATTCTCTATCTCTTATCTATAGCGCATTGAATCATATCTTGCTTAAGAATTTTTTAAAAGTTAAGTTAACAAACAATTTAGCCGGATAAAAAGAAAGCACTTGATTAATGCGTTGCTCTATCCAAGTTTCCTTCTTAGCCAGTATATTAGCTTTTCGTTGCCCATAATTCCACAGTGAGGTGAAATCCCCTGGAAAGAAATTCTGTGTGCCAGTGTTTTAAGCAAACTCCTACGGTTCAAAATTCTTTGGGAACTATTTTGATTATTCAAAAGTGTTTGAAGTGCAATCTTGGAGTCAGACAATATGATTGCTTTTATAAAAGAGTGGCTACGAATCGACAGTTGCTGAATAGCCACAGCAATAGCTTTGATTTCGCCATAAAAGGCAGTAGTAAGGGGGACCACAAGTAAACAGAAACTAAAAAGCTCACACCCGCTCCAGCATCTCTCAAACATAGGGCCGTCAGTGTAGACATGTATACATTTCCTCTGGGGATAGCAATTAATTAAATATTCAAGCCTAAAATCATTTTCATTTTGCAACGTTCAGAAATACATTTTATTTTATGTAAATATTCATTTTTAATATGTTAACACATTAATAATGAAAGAAGAAGTTTCAGGTGGATGTATATTTACTATTAAAATTTTGTTTTCAATGATATTATTTAAAAAAAATCAAAACATTAGAAAACAACAAAACAAATTAGAAGTTTCAATTGTCTATAAAAACACAGAAGTTCTAGAGTTATAAAGATAATACAAGAAATATTTTCTATAATTTAATGTTTCATCAACAGTATATTTGTATAATATACATGACAAATATTTCTTTCAGATGACATACAATTAGAAAAATTTATGTAACTATTTCAATAAATGATATAAAAAACTATAACAGAAATGTTGCTGATGGAAAAATTTAATATGTGTACACAGATTAAATATACATGTAAACTATATAGTTAATACCTTTTGTACACATAATTTATAAAATGATCAATACATAAATATAACTACATAAATTTTTTTTTTTCCTCACCCAAGTCAGAATTAAATTTATTTAAAAAAAAAAAAAAAAAATCAACAGAAAATACAAACTAAGTACATATGTAAAAAGCAATAGATATAGAAATTTACCTTGATCTTTTTTAGAAACTGTTTTTTTCGTAGCTGAAAAAATAATTAAAACAAAATTACAAATAGTAACTTAATTATTACAGCCTAAAATTATTTTTATTTTGCAACATTAAAAATGATATATTTATTTCATGCAAATATTAAAAATGTAATAATCATTTTTGTAATTCTACAATCTCTTCATTTCCTTCTGAAGTAAAAAAAAAAAAAAAAAACCTACTCACAGAAAGTTTGTTAATGAAGTGTATTAAATAGTTATTAACATTGAAATCATACTTGGAAATAGTTTTAAAAGTTGAAGACGATGAATAGAAAAACAATTAAAAAATAAATGGCTATTACTTTATTTGGATAATACAAATTTATTTTGAGCTGTTTATATGATGTATAAGCAAAGCCATAAATAAAACTGCATACATTCTTTTCGACTCACACAAGTCAGAAAAGATATATTTGAACAAAACTTCCAGCATGACTCATCAATGGACGTACATATGTGGAAAAATAATGAAAATAGCAATTTAACTTTATCTTTTTGAAACATTTTTCTTGAATAATAAGAAATAAGTAAACAATTAATTAGATACTAAAGTATAATGTTATTGCATATATATTAATCATTTTTATTTGGTAAAGTTCAGAAAGACATTTTTTACACTTATTTAAATAAATATTAAGTATGTAATAACTCTTTTTTATTGTGTTAACACATTGGCCATACCGGAAGAATTTCCAGCCAGATGTATATGCATAATTAAAATTTAATTTTCAAACAAAAATATATAAAGAAAATTTCAAAACATTAGATAGCAATACATAAGAACTTTTAATCATCTATAAAGACACAGACGTTCTAGTTATCAAGAAAATAAATGTTTTAAATACTTATTTTTCAACAGCAGTATATTTGTTGCAGAAACATGAACATTTTTTCAGTTAGATGATATACAATTAGGAAAAGTTATGTAACTAAGGCACTAAATGCAATTAAAAAACTATAACAAATCTTCTGGTGATAGAAAACGCATGTATATACAATATTAAGTAGAAATTTAAGCTTATCATATAATAACATTTGTAATTTATACATGTATAAAAATACATACCTGGAAGTGTCAACACTTTTACATCCTTGCCAACTTCTGAAAATAAAATTATCAGAATAAATTTTAACAAATAAAAAAATTTAAAAAAGGAAAAGAAAATTATTGTAGCATAAAGTAGTTTCAACTTACTGAAATATAGATTTTTTTTTTTTTATTATAGGTATTCAATAGTAAATAACACTAAAAATCATATATGGAAACATTTTAAAAAGGTGAAATAAAAATCAATGAAAAATATATCAGCAATACTTTATTTGGATAACATGCACATAATATATTTTTGTATATATGATATATAAAAGATCAAACCATAAACACAACTTCATGATTTCTTTTCCCTCACAGAAGTCAGAAGAAGATATATTTAAACAAAATTTCAACGTGACTTACAAATGCATGAACATAGGAGAAAAATTATGAAAATAGCAATTTATCTTGATTTTTTTCAAACATTTTTCTTTAATAATAAGAAATACATCAACAATTGATTAGATATTGATGTATTATGTTATAGTATATATATTTATTTATTTTACAAATGCCGAACATTGACGCCAAAGTCATCATGTCTTTATACCGAGAAAGTGCATTACAATTATTTAAATGTTTAAAAGTCATAGGCCGACTAGAGTCGCACAAAAACATAGTTCTGGGAATTCACCACCTAATTCTATAGAGATGGTCACGTGAACAATCATGACAAGTCGAACGTCTGAATAGAGACATCGTTGTCTTTATTGAAAAACTTTGAATAGTTCTTCCCCTTCCAATTCTCTATCTCTTATCTATAGCGCATTGAATCATATCTTGCTTAAGAATTTTTAAAAGTTAAGTTAACAAACAATTTAGCCGGATAAAAAGAAAGCACTTGGTTAATGCGTTGCTCTATCCAAGTTTCCTTCTTAGCCAGTATATTAGCTTTTTCGTTGCAATTGTGAATCGCTCATTTCGTTTTTTAACATAGTATTTTCATAGTCATTTTATTTTGCAATATTCAGAAAAAAATATATTTATACCTATTTTACATAAATATTAAGAATGCGATAATTCTTTTTAATATGTTAATACATAAAAGCATTATCAGAAAATTTCCAACCAGATGTATATTTACAATTTACACTTAAAATTTAATATCCTAACAAAATATTTAAGAAAAACTTAAAAACAGTAGACAACAATACATAAGAACTTTTAATCATCTATAAAGACACAGAGGTTCTTGTGATCAAGAAAATAAACAAACATTTTAAATACTTATTTATTCGTCAACAGTATATTTGTTGAAGAAACATGTAAAATATTTTAGTTAGATGATATGCAATTAGGAAAATTTATGTAACTATTTCATTAAATGAAGTAAAAATTTATAACATTGATAGAAAACACAACATGTATATACAATATTAAGTAGAAATCACTCAAGAACATTTATAAATTATATATATATATATATAAATATACATACCTGGGAGTTCCTGCATATTTACACCCTCTTCTAGAAAAAAAAAAAAAAGGAAAATTGTAAAAATTAAAAAAGAAGTCATTATTGCAATAGAAACTAGATTCAACTTCCTAAACAATATAGTTTATGTTATTATTCTGTAGTTATTATCTTTTAAAATCATATAATTAAACATGTCAAACAATTGAATACTCTAAATACGGAAAATACAGACGATAGGATTATTTATTTGGATGGCATACATTTAACACATTTTTGTATACATAATATATAAAAAAGACCAATACAAAAACATAATTAGACATACTCTTTTCCCTCATACAAGCCAGAAGTAGATTTATTTTAGCAAAACTTCCAACATGACATACAAATCAAGTACAAATGTAAAGAACAATGAAATATAGGTTTTACTTAGTCTTTTTATGAAACTGATAAGAATTATTTAATGATAAGAAATAAAAAATAGCAATTAATTGCCTAAACAATTAAAGCCTAATTTTTATTTATTTTTTAATGTTAAGAAGGACATATTTTTGTTGTAAATATTCCAAATGCAATAATCATTTTTAACATGTCACCACATTAACAAACATCAGAAGAATTTCCAGCCTGCTGCTTATTTATAATTAAAATTTAGTTTTTATACAAATTATTTAAAAAAACTCAAAATTTTAGACAGCAACACAACATAAACGTTTAATCTCTATAAAGACACCAAAGTCCTTGCTATCAAAATACAACAAACATTTCAAATACTTTAATTTTTATCACTAGTATGTTTGTTTAAGAAATATATATATATATATATAATATTTATTTAAGTAATATACAACTAGGAAAAGCTATGTAACCAAGACCTAAAAAACTGGTGATATAAAAATAGTTTTTAACGACATAACTGATTAAAAAATTTCCATGAAATTCTGAACTGTAATATTAATCTGAATTTCTTTCAATTACATAATTAAATGTGTAATATATCACATAATTAAAAATTTTAATTTTTTATATTTATTTATTTTATTTTTAAATTTATGATTTATTTTATTTATATTTAATTAGACTATTT
Source organism: Caerostris extrusa (assembly GCA_021605095.1). NCBI lineage: Eukaryota > Metazoa > Arthropoda > Arachnida > Araneae > Araneidae > Caerostris > Caerostris extrusa. The sequence continues at coordinate 22,489 of BPLR01016813.1, forward strand.
AATTTTTTATTTTATATCATAATAATTTATAAAAAATGGATAAATCTACTTTTAGTTGTATGTTAATAATTTTGCTGATTCTACATTTATTAAAATTTAATGCCAACTTAAAAGTATAAATTTTAGGCAAGTTTAATTAGAATCTAGTGAATATGAATTTATACACAATACTGTCGATGAGAATACTATGTAAAATTTGTGCAGGTACCAAAAAGCGATGCTGAAATATTGAAGTTGATATTACAAAACAGCTATTACAAGCTATTACAAAAACAAAATAAACAGTAAAAAATTCAGATTTTCAGCATAGAATGTGAAGTATAAAACCGGCTAAATATTTATGTAAATTTTTTTTTCACAAAACGCAAATTTTTTTATTTTGTTCAGTGTATAAATACACTTTTAGGAAAAAGAAACACTGATACACTTAGAACATGCTATTGTAATGGGGCAAAATCTCATAATTGTGACGCATAGCAAACGAACAATTTAAATCTTAAAAGAGTTGAATATTGTTTTACTCAAAGGACACAGCTACAAATAACAAAACAACTGTTAAGGCGTTGGACCATCTGAGAAATAATGCAACTTTTTTTTGGCATCGGATTTCAAAACTTAATCATTCGCATTTCGAATTGACAGTATTCATTCATAAACTTCACTACAATCAGATAACTCCTTCTTCGTGCATCCTTTTTTTGAAATATAATTTGGTTCTAGTTTTATAAAAAAAAGTAGTCCACTTCCTTTAATAATAGAAAAATATAAATTATTTAAGTTATCTAAATCATTCATTTATTTTTCTAATATTCAAAGTTTTCTATCACTGCAAACAAATAAACCTTTTGTCAATATTGCATGTTAAAACTTGGATGCAGTGTCCTTACCTATGTTGTTTTTTTTTATTGATGTCTTATCTTAAAATAAAAGTCTCAATTCTATTTCCTATCAAATATAAGAAATCAGCAAATATTTTGTTGCAAGAACATATTAAATATTATTTGAATTTGCCAAAAAAGATGTTACAATATAAAACAGGGTAAATAAACAGCTGTGGTTAAAGCATTTAAATCAAAATTTTCAAACCCATGTGCGATTATGTACGTTTCGTACTCACTCGGCATATTGGGCACTTCTCTAAAAGAAACGATACATTATGGGTGAGGCTTAAATGGAAGGTAGATTTTAAGAAAAGGATTTTTGGAGTGCAGGCATTTAATTTTCTTCTTTAACATAAAAACTTAGGCAAAAACAAATATTTTCAACAAAGTGGTTAATTTCTGGAACAATACGAGTTGTGCATTCTTGTTTTCCGTTGTAACCTCTCGGATAATCTGGAGCAATTTTAGTTTTGCAAAAATAATTTTAAAATCTTTAAGTCAGAATGTTTTAAAACTGAATTTGCTTTAATTTCAAGTAAAATCATTAATAGCTCATGTATTCAATACAATACCAATCATATAAGAATAAAAATTCATAAATTACTTACCTTCAGTAATAGTTTCCAACTCTGGTTCAACTGAAAGGAAATTTAAAAAATGATGTAATTACGTATTAATGTAATAAAGTATTGATGTAGTAAGCAACATTCGTGGTTTAATATTTTATACTTTCAATTTTTATCTACACACATTTGGTAAGAAAACAGAAAAAGACATCATTAGTTTATTAAACAAGCAATTCTGAAATTAAATGAAGATTTAAAAATAAACAATTATTTGCATTGGACATAATTTAATAAGTAAAATACTTTTTTTTTCCCAAGAAAGTGCATTAGTTTAAAAAATAAACTAATGCATTAAATAAACTGATGCACAGTTTTTGTATATATTATGAACATAATACATTCAATGAAAGTATGTACTAAAAATTATCATTAACAATTCATATTTCATCTTTTATAACTAAACGATAATATTTATAGTATAAAACCAACTAAACTCACAAGAACACAGAGATTTTCTGAAATAAAGAATAAAATATTTGTTACCCTGTATAGTTCAATAGAAGGAAAATAAATCAACATTAAGAACTTGTTTGACAAAATTTATAAACGATATTTTAGTCTAATGCTATATAATTCAATAAAAAATTTAAATGAATTGATGAATTTGAATGAATGATTTTATGAATGATTTTAATGAATGATTTTATGAATTAATTTTATTTTAGAACCAATGAAGTTTCATTCAACTCACATCGCCCCCTATCTGCCAAATTTAATCACTAGATATTTTTTATGAAATATTTAATTATTATAGTTGAAAAATATTTTAAATTCATATTGAGTATCTAGGTTTTTGATGATATCCAAGTAAATCAAGCCAATATAGGTGTTAAAATTTCAAATGTTATTGTACTCAAAATGGATGCAATACACACTACATATATAACTATGTAAATATGTCAAAATAGGATTGCTTTGAAATTCTTAATGCTGTTATTTTTAACTTTAGATGCAGTCAATAAGTTGAAGTTAATTAGTGGTATCATTGATTCTCTGAAATATTATTCTGGTCAACAATTATGTTTTCAATTGTTAGTTTATTTTAGTTAGTTCCAACTAAAAAAAATATTTCACCTGATATTATGCCTATCTTTACAGTTTAAATTATTTGAAATTTCTGGGGGGGAAAAAACCCACATATTTTTTAGTTCTCTTATATTGTTATTTATTGATCTTGTCCTTTTGATCTTAAATTGTAACAGATAACAAATTACTTGGCATTCTGAACAAACATTGATTTTTATAATTAAATCAGTTCTCTGGATATTAAAAGACATGATTTTGAACACTTGTTAAGCAACAAAAATTTTTTGCATTAATTTGAACCAGCATATACTGTATATTATGCTTGAAAGACAGGAATTTGAAAAATTCAGCATTTATGACTAATCAAATGCCTCTACTAAATCAACTTTATTTTGTAAAAATCAAAATATATAGCAATTAAAAAAATTGCTTACGATTGTTTTTTGACCATCCTCTTCCTCGCCCTCTTCCTCTACCTCTACCTCTGCCTCTTCTTCTTCCTCTCACTGTAAAATAAAATAAATACTCTCACCTTCAGTTATATAAAAACACATTTAAAATAAATACAGAAAGATTCATATATTTAAGCTATCACTTTAAATGATCAGAACCTGTCTTTAAATAACACAAAGGAATACATAAAATTTGAAATATTTTAATGAATAATAATACACAAGTCAAAAATATAGTATTGTTATAATTTATATAATGATTTATATAATAAATTAGGTGCAATTATACTAAAGTAACTAAAACTTCAACTAAAACCAACTTCTCTAAATTGTAAAATTTAACCAACCAATAATAAACCAACCTGAACTACAGATTCCGTATCGAGATTAAGTAACGTAAGTGAGTATGATTATTTCTCAAACAAAAGTTCTCCTTAACGTAAAAAAAAAAAAAAAAAAAAAAAAAAAATGCTTAATAGGCAGTATAGCCTTCTATTACAATTATCAACTCAGAGATTCAGAATATTCATCCTCAAAAACAGGTAGTTTATCAGTCACTGTGACAGCTCTTCCCGCTCCCATTCTTTTATGCTATTTTCAGACCCTGGATGCTTCTAGAAGTTGGAAAACGAATTCAAATTGTCTTCCTGAGAGTATAACAGATCGTACTGCAACATTAAGAACCCTAATTGGAGAATTAGGGTGTTTAGCTTTAAAGTGCGTACACTATTTTAAGTTGTCTGCAGTATCAGTGCATTTTTGATACAATTACCTTTAACTTTACACTGCAATTGAACATAAAACGTCCCATCAACATTTCATATGAATCTCGATTCTGTTTACATCACTATGATCATGTTTGAGCCTATTTTTACTATTATGACAAACTGCACCATGGGGTGAAATTTTTTAAAAATTTCATTTTTAAAACAAAATTGCTACCCAAAACTGCAACCTAAAATTTGAAAGAAAGTATCATACAGTCCACTTAATATGTTGCAATTTACTACTATCATACAGAAATCATATGAATTTTAAGACATATTTATTTCAGGGGTGGAGAAATAAATATTTTCAAAATAGTTGTATTTTCGGAACATTTAATCTGAAACTTGTGGAATGCTAATAGGAAATTTTCTGAATGGACAGCTTCACATTTTCAAAACTTAATCCTCCTTGGAGTGCATAATATTTCTGGTATATATCGTCATACCAAATAATTAAACTTGCAAGATGCTATGTTTAATAATTGTTCAATATTAAGTAGGTTTCACTATTTCATAGCCCACTCACTCAATAGAATATTTTTTGTTTACTAAGAACAACTGATTTATGATTATCCAATACGAAGCACTCTATTTATCATTTGAAACAATAGTAGACAAAATTTGGTAATGTGTGAAAGCAGCATGAGTTGACATACCCCAAACACACATTTCTCATTTCATGCCAAAATTTACAGCAAAAGAGCTAATAGTGGTAACAAAAAATTAGATTTTCAAATTCCACAAATTAAAGGAAGGTGCAATTTAATAATTTCATCTTTGATATTTATGAAATAAAAATGGTTATGATACTTCTAATGCTTCATAATAGTGTTGCCTTTTGTGTGGTCAACAAAATGTACAGCCATTGCCTAATGTATGAAGTATCCTTTAAAAATTCAAATATTTTGAAACAATTTTTTTAAAATAAATCAAAACAAGCTTTCTATCATTAATCATAAAAATTATGCAAGTTAAATAATTGGTGCATTACCCTTGGGCTTTATGGTTGTATAAATTATTTTTAGTAATATTAAATATTAGCCCATTTGCATCAAAGTGCATATATGTGCGGAAATCTCCTGGCCGTTATCACTGAAGAGCATATATGACAGCTAGTGCAAATGTATTAAAGTATTTTTTCCTAAAAGAAATTTTTTAAACAACTGATAAAATGGAAGGCTTTAATTTGAATAGTAGTGAAGAAGAAAACAGATCTACAAAATCTACCAATAACCAAAAATCTACCAACAAATACCTACATGATACTTTTGAACAATTACGTTATTTTCAAAACTATCCATGAAGACACAGCATTTCACGTCTTTAAGCAAAAATTAGCAGTAGAAATAATTGAAAAAAATAAATCAAAACTAAAACCACCGGCAACACGAGAAATTACACCATGTCCATCATTACTATCAAGATTTTACTGGCCAACATTAAATTCATTTTATCAGTATGATAACTGCAGTGTGGCTATATATGTTGAACATTTCAAATAGTATAATACAGTGCAAGACTATTAAATTAAATTTCTCAAGTTATTTTCAATGTATAACTTTATTAAACAAAATCAAATTATAAATTCTTTGTGTATGCCATTTCGGCTTTTGTTTTTTTATAATTTTGAAATATTTCTATCTTTAAAAATTGTTGGGCCATTTTTCCACTTTTTTTTGAACAATGCAAATGGGGTTTGTGTGTGACAACAACCAGATTTACACCATTCTGTACTTTTCGGATATTTGTTTTAAGACAGGGTTTGAATGTTAATGAATGGCATATGAAATGAAGTATCATCGCTGTATTTATTATTATTATTATTATTAAGACCATATGATTGTTAAGAAGAAATTATTAAATTTAACATTTCTTTTGTGATACCACTAATAGCTATTTTGATTTATATCTTTCCATTAAATGAGGAATGTGAGTTTGGGGTATATCAATCCATACTGCTTTCACACATTGGGAAATTTTATCTATTATTTCTGCAAGCGATCTGTAGAGTGCTGCGTATTAGATAGTTAAAAATCAATTGTTCTTAGTGGGCAAAAAAAAATCTAGTGAGCGAGTAGGCTATGAAAATAGTGAAACCCGTTTGATATTGAAAAATACCTTGTCCTAAATCTAGCCTGTCATGCAAAGCTTATTATATTTAAATTAATTATTTTATAAATGTATGATCTTGATGGTTCTACAAATAAGCTAATGTACATCTGACTATTCACTCATTTTTCATAAATATTTCTCCAACACCTACTATGCAGAAATATAATTCTGTTTTCCTTTTTATGCTTTTAAAATGGGAATTATATCATTGAAATTAGATACTTTGACATTCTTCATCTCACTTCGCATCAAGCCAAAAACATTAAAGGTGGAATAATATTTTTTAAATAGGTACTGCATTGCTGAAAATTTTTACACATTTTGTAGTCTCACTAATCCGTGAAGAGAATAGAGATAAAGCTATTCTGGAAATTTGATTTATTAAAAATTGAACTTTTTATAATACTTTTGCAATGTGAAGCGCATTTGCACAGGAAGTCACAATTTTTTTTTCTGACCCCAATGTTTCAGATCAGTTTTTGTTAAGTCTCTTCCTAACTGTTTTTCAAATTATTGGGAGCTCTACAACCAGCTAATCAGTTTACCCAAGTAACTCAGCAACCTGTTAAGATGAAGTTTTTACTTAGATTTCTAATTGAGTTTCAAATCAAATAACAATTTTTTTTTTACATACTGAAAATGGACAGAGAAAGAATTTTTTCTATTCAGATGGATTTTCTTTTTTAAAACATTACGATGTCAAATGTACATCTCAAAATAAAGTATTTTACTATTTGTTTATCTTAACACGCTTGAAAAACCAAACTACAAAAGTGTTAAATAAATATTAGATTCCCGAAATTTTTCAAAGAATTAATTTCAAAGATTAATTTTAAAATTATGTAATATCTAAAAACTCCAATAAAAGAGTGATTTAAAAACCATTTTATTTTGTTAATGGATAAGGTTTGTTTTGCAAAATAGATTAGAAAGAAAAATACACACATTTTCAAAACACAAAATATGACAATTAGTTTTAAAATCATTTGCACAAAAATGGTGTAGATCTATTTTATTTCTGCAAGTGATTTTATAATATTAACAAGTGGGCTGAAAAGTTCATAGGCTGACACATAGATGGCGCTACTAGTATTAAATCCATATGATTTTTAGTTAGCCCTAACCTTCAAAAGACACGTGTATAAATTTGATAGCTGTTGCACTTTTCAACCCACCTGTTATTTATTAAAAAATTTTTTTTAAATAAATATATTCTGATAGAGTGTCCTGTACATTTGATGAATGCTGTACATACAGGTACATACTTAAATGCTCATGAACTAGCCTATATTATGGATAAACGGTTTAAAACAATAATAATAATAATAAAAATACCTGTTGGTCTCTTTGGTGCAGGAATCGGTTTTTCCTCTGCAAAAGAAATAGATTAAAAAGAAATATATATTTATAAATATATTTCCACAATGCAAATATTACAATTAATTCCCTACAATAATTTAATAAAATTCATAATATTTAACACAATCATATCAATTAAAAAACTTTACATTTTACAATCAATAACTACATAACTATATACATATCTTAATCTTACTTTGTTTTTTAAAACATCCTGCAAAAGCTCAATGGGAATGATATTCCTAAACTGTGCAGAAAATTGAAAAATTTAGGATTCTATGTAATATTTGAAGCCTAATAGTTTTGCTGTTTATTTAAAGATCATTATCGTGTATAAAAACGTAATCACAATTAAATTCCTATTTTTGCACAACTAGATTTAAATTATTATTTAATATATAAATGCACATATTAAGATCCCATCAATAATGATTAAATGTGCTACATTACAGGCAGTCATACAACTCTAAACAAGTACAGAACTTCCTCCATATTTCACTATTGAAAAAGATTCTTTGGCTGTATTTCTATATTTGAGTTTTTACTATAATATTCTGGCTTTATCAGATCCAAAATATTGAGACAACTCTCAACTAAGAACTTTCCAAAATTCGGAACCATAGCATAGATTTTTTTAAGCGTAGTTTAAGATTTTTTTGGTCATAATTTTCTTCTAGCAACTCAGCATGGAAACAAGCTTCACTGTATTCATTTCATATTGTACTTATCGCCATGTACACTCCAATGTTTTGAAGCTGAACTGCTATTTCAGAAGCACTAATTTTTTTCAATTGACGAGCAATTTATCGACGATCATAAGAAATGAGGAGCGATGGTCAATCACTGCGAGCTTGGTTAAGTGACGTTGAAAAAAAAAACTTAAATTATTGATTGTATGGTAGAACGAAGTCTACCAATCAAAACTGAAATTTTATTTCATGTTTTAACTTTTTTTTTTTTTAAAGTTGTAAAGTTAGCTTCTTTTCGGAAATAGAAGTAGTCGAACCTTTTCTTCTTATTTTTATTATTCTCTTCATTTTTTTCAAATATTAAAATTTCATATTGTCGTTTTTATAGGCATATATACTGGAAAGTGTCTAAAACAGTTTTAATTTTTAAAAATTAAATTATGACATTATATATGAAATTGTGACATATATGAAATTATGACACATTAACATGTGTTAAAAATTTACAAATAGTTTGATAATCATTTTAAAATTCCAAGTTCAAACAATTTTTGAGACTTCTATGTTTGAAAATGTTCCCACTATTAAATAATAAAAACATGTTTTTAAATTATAAATCCTTACTGTAAGGATGCTTTCTACATTTACAGTATATAATATGTCATTCACTTCAATCCAAATTATATTGCATTTTTGGGGATAGAAAAAAATGGGTAGCAAACATACAGTACTTTTATAACATATTGAAGTAATAGGCTCTATTCAGAGGAATAACAACATTGAGACTTTTGGGATTTTGCAATGATTAACTTATTTTTTTTTTTCATCAAATAATTAAGGAGAAAATTTTATTGAATTTTTAATGAATATTTTATGGTTGATAAGTAATGAGTATTTAGCAGCAATTTTCTCACATACAAAATTTCAAGGTATAATTGATATTGACAATATAAGTTAAGTAGATAACCTGCCAACAATATTTTATACTTATGAAATTTATCAATAATATACAGGCCATAACTATAATATAATTCATAATTTAATCTCAGTGAAAAAAATAAATGATCTCATATTGTGTATATAATTGCTTGCTTCATAAGAAGGATCGTAGACCATATGTTTTTCAACAGGCTTTTTTCCATTCCTATATTAACACTTTAAAATATTCATTAAGAACAATAGATATCTATAAACAACTGATTTACCCACATAAGTTAAGATAACAATGAAGTTCTCAATTTTTTCTTTACTATACCTCATTAAATAAAGAATAATATGGTTACTCATAGTTATTTTTGTACATCAAGTGAAAATGCAAAGTATTTTGATTTTTTTTTTAATCTCCCTACAGTTTAATTTTTAATTAGCGAGCATATCAACAATTTTCTAGAAATAATTTGAATAACAATAGCAATATAATCTCTAGTTTTCTAACTCGATTTTATAGATCCAAATTTTCTCACACTACATCTAATAAACAAAGTTTTATTAATTCCTCAAGCAATTAAATCAGATGTGAAGAAGAACCAATTTGTTATTAGTCATCATTATTTTCATCTGAGTTTTGAGAATCAATACTACTATGCAACTCCTTATTATCCGTGTTTCTATTTATTTGTTCATCTTTAATGCAACACCAGCATTCAGTAGATGCATAGTTTGCTTATATTTGTCAAGTGCAGATTACTGAGTACCAAATGTTAGTGTAATACCATTTATAATTAAGCAAAAATTTTTAATTGAGCATTATAAGACAATTATTAATTGAAGACTATTGGTATATATAACATAAAGGGATTCCAGCAGAAATATTATTTAGAATTAAACTATAGAATATGTTGTTAATATATTCATAAAAGAAGTTTCAGCTAAATGAATAAAACTGAATAAAATAAACTTCCATTATTATAATAAAATCATCAAATAAGATATATTTACATACAAACATAAACAACAAACATAACTTACATATAGCAGTTTTTACTAAATGTTTGTAATATCAATAATATTGAAATAATCAATAATATTGAAATAATCAATAGTTTTAGTTTTACGATATAAAAGCAGAATGTATTTTGGCATTATTATTCTTTACTGTAAATATTTTCTATTTTTTTTAGTATCATTGACTATATATCATTCTCTATATCATTTTGAGTTCTGAATTGTGTAAAAAGAGTTTAAATGAAAGACAAGAAAAATAATTATACTATTACAAAAAACTTGTGATCACAGACAAATATGTTAAATAATTTATATTAAATCATAAGATGAGTATAAAAATATAAAATTTACAAATTCAAATGATAAAATTATTTATCTAAAAAGAAAAAGTTAAATGTAATCAACATAACACAAAATTAATTTGAAGAATGAGTACCACTTTGTAAATATATTATTTATATTTTGAAAAAGTAATAAACTAGTAAATTAGATAAAGGTATAATTATTTTTAAAATCAAATTTACTTCTTAAAAGGTTTTGTTAAAATAAATATTTTTTACTTATTTTACATTCATGCACTTTTTTTGTAGCTAATGTTAATTTAAAAACTTTTAACTATATTTTAAAAAAAATATTTAGAATAAAGTTAAAAATTCATAATTATAGATTTGATTAACTTTTTGTAACGTTTTGTTGAATTATTTTGAATGATAATAATCCTACATTTGACAAAAAATTTAAACACATACCATCAGATTTTGGTTGTTTGTTTCTGGCTCTTGCTATATCTGCTCTTCCCTCTGAAAAAGGAAAATTTAATTAATTTAATTTAATTAGAAAATACATTCTAGTTTAAATGTAAAAAAATAACCAAACTTTTAAAAACATTTTTAATAATTACAACTGTTACATATTTTCCCGCTATCATAATTTCCTTATAACAAATGCATTTCCATATACGATAATTCAGCATGCAGAAAATTTATGATCATTAGTCAGACACATCATCACCCAAGAAAAATTTGGGTATTTTCCTTTTAGCTATATTGAAACTTTCAGTGGGATTATTTCCATTATGTTAAATTAATTTATGATGCCATAAATTTAATTCAGAAATCTACTAAGAGGATAAAATTTTTTTTACAAGAAACTTTACTTTCACTACAACTAAACAAGAACAAAGAAATGACAGATTATCAATTTTTCCATCTTATTTTACATAGGTATGTACAGTACCCTCAAAAAGTATTGTGACACAATGCAATTCTACAAGATTTCATAATATGTGATATATATATATATATATATAGATACAAAAAAAATGTAATTATATATATATCACAATTTGATAAATGAAACTCCCAATAACTTAAATATAATAAATTTTAAATATAGTTAAAATTTAAAGTATAAAAATCAAATCAATATATGCAATTGTGTAATGCCATTGTAATGTATTGGGATATTATTTTCCAAATTGTGAATAATTGTACAAAAGATAAATTAAAATTGTGTTGAATCACTATGGAACATTTTGACTTCCTGTGGTCGATTTGATATATATTTTATTTTTTTGGTATATATTCATTAGTATATATATAGATTTTTATAAAATGATGCATCAAATTAGGCGCATTTTTCAACTAGATATTTCTTTAAGTCCTGTGGTATCTTTAAGTCCTATGGTAATCTGGTACTCACTGATTCTTTACTACAAGTAATCTAAAAGATATTCAATGTGATTAAGATAAGAACTTTGGCAGTGGTGTTAGTCACACCAGGATAGTGATAGGTATCTCATAGCTGGCAAATATTAGCAGTATATTTCGGATTGCTATCCTGATAGAGTTTGAAATGTTTTGAAATTACCAAATTGCTTGGACTTCGCTTTTAAATATCTCTTAAGGATGTCAAGATAGAAAAATTAAATGCATGGTGGTCAAATATGTCTAAGTTCCCTATACCAGGGCCTGCCGTGCAACCCCAATTTGGTTGCAGCATCCCTCTTTACAGTAGATATAATTTTTTTGATTTGCAGAGGTGCATTTGGTATACTCAAACTATTTGTATACCATTCGATTCAAAAACATTTTTTTCACTCATAAAATTACATTGTCCCAAAATTCTAGAAGCTGTTTTAAATAATAAATGTTTTAATTTAATTACATCTGTTTTAATTTATGATTTACAGATTGTACATTTTTATCAATTCTGATAAAAGGGATGAATCTATAAAATTGATTGTTTGTTATTAGTTTGGATTAATTAGAGTATTGTGATTGCCTGTAGATGTGTCTTAAGAAACATATGAATTTCATTATTTAAGACATCGCTCTTAATTTAGTAGAATTACTAAGCGTAGTATACGAAAAATATATTAAGTAAATGTCAGTTTAATAGATTGCTTTTGCTTTGATGATGTAGGGTTGATTTGAATTTCAATGAAAATTATATTTCCATAAAATACTTCAAACAAATTCAAGAGTTTGTTGATTTTCTGAATATTCTTTCCTTTTCAGAGTTAATTTAACTGTTCACATTCTTGAATTAGTGTAAATTTGATTTACAATTCGTCTCTTTTCATGTTCACTAAAAATCCTCAGATACCCTGAATTCAACATAATTTGATTTCTTGAGCCTAGAAATAATATTAAACATTGTAGACTTATTCATCTTCAATATTTATATTAAAATAGGAATTAACATCTCATTCTTCAGTAACTTTTTCCTAAATTTCATACATTTATAGAAATTTCTTTGCTTCTCGACATTATTACATCTTTCATTCACTATACTGGAACATAGTGTTTAATTTTTTTTTTCTTCCTTTATATATTGTTTACCCTATGTTAAAAGATTGAATACATAATTTTTTTTTTTCCTTTTAATATGATTAATTTATATTTTAGAAAGCTCAACAAATAATATATGCTTAGTGTCCTAATACTTTTTAATAACTACACATGTTATACTTCATGAAATTCAACAATAAAAGCGACCAATTCTAAAATCAACTAAAGGTGTGTTATTTGCAAATATATTATTTAACTGTTCAGCATAAGCACTCAATTTTATGAAAATAAACACCCTCATGGAATCGATTCGACCCCACTTTTTTTTTTTTTTTAAGCTAATTTCTCGATAACTATCAACTATTAAAAAATTAAATAAATTAAAAAAATATAGTATGAAAATTCACTATTCAATTCAAGAAATTAGTTCAGAATTCCAATTTAATTTTCTTGCAGATACAAATTACGTTATTTTTGACATTTTTTCAGTTATGAAAGACTATTCATCCTTATGTTTTTCAGAACAACTTTTGTATGTGATAATGGAATACGTTTTAATAAACATTTATCTCATTTTCTACAAGCATATAATGCTTTCCTATCAGATTTTTTGGCCACTTTTTACATATATAAAAGATAGCTGATTTCTTAAGACGCATTATTCCTACGGCATATTTAGTAACATTTTTTACAATTGTTTTTACACAAAGTGGAATAAAGGTGAATTTATTATTTGTTCATTTATAAGTGCTTTTAAAAGTTCGACAGCAAATTCTTTCAAGTAATTACACTGAGTCATATTCTTATTATCCAGAAAACACATCAGAGCTCTTATCACTAGATAAGTATGACACAATATTAAAAAATTGTGTTTGTACACTTTGTTAAAGGTATATATTTTCATTGTTCAAACATGAATCTTCATAATTTACTTCCTGTTCCAATTCTATTTCATGTTCATGATCAGAAATTCTATTAACATAGAATAATCTGAATTTCACCTAATTCGCTATCCGGTTGAACATAAGCAAAAGAATCTCCCAGTCTCTGCTGCTTGCGTTCGAATGTGTGATTGTTGCTATGTTAAATTTACACTCATGTCCATAAATTAAGGATAATGAAGTTCAGGCAAAGAAAGAGACAGAAGCAAAACAAATTTGACTTATTTGTAAAGTCTATTTATTAAACAAAAGGTAAAGAGCCAAAAAGATGCTATATGTTTGACATAATTAATAAAAATTGTAATTTTTACTCCCTGAGCAAATTTCAAAAAAGAACCTATTTACAAAAAACAGTATAACATGGTTAGTATGATGGTTAATATGGAGTATATCTCCCGGATGATGCAATACAGGTCTTACAACGCCTAGGCATGCTGAGTATCAAATTATCAATCTGATCTTGGGGAATATTACACCATTCATCAAGCAATGTCCTCCGAAGTTCCAGTTCACAGGTGGGAGGGGGTTGACGGGCTGCAATTCGTCCGCCAAGCATATCCCACACATGCTCTATTGATTCAAGTCCGGTGAGTGTGCTGGCCAATCCATACGGGTGATATCCTCCAATTGAAGGCATTCGTCTTAAATGTTTGCACGGTGAGGACGGGCGTTGTCATCCATAAACAGAAAGTCAGCACCCATGGCACCCCGAAACAAACGTACATGTCGTTCCAGAATGACATCCCGATAGATGTGGCCTGTCATCGTTACACTCTGAACATGCAGGTCAGTTCTGGAACCAAGAATAATTCCTCCCCAAACGAGCCGCCATCCTGCACCACCGTAACGGTGTCGTTCAATGGTGTTCTCTTGGTGGCAACGGGTACCTGGCGCTCTCCATATGAAAGTCCGGCGAGAATCAGACTGCAAACTAAACCTGGACTCTTCGGAAAACATCACACAAGACCACTGTTGCGGTGTCCACAATGCATGCTCTCTACTCCAGGTTAATCGCAGGCGACAGTGAGTTGCGATAAGTGGAACACATCTGACAGGCCTACGAGCATATAGACCAATGTGCCCTAAGCGTCTGTACACGGTCTGCCTTGAAACTGTCGTACCGGTAGCTGAAGAGAGCTGACGAGACAGGTCTGATGCTGTGCTCCGTCTGTTTCTTTTGGCAGTAACTGCTAAATACCGGTCCTCATTCGGTGTTGTAACTCGGGGCCGACCTGTGCTGTAACATCTACTCACATTACCATCAATTTGGAATCGTTGCCAAAGCCTGGAGATGACACTCTGGGCGATTCCAAGTTCCTCGGATATTTCCAGCTGGGTACGTCCACATTCCAGTCGTCCGATAATTCTACCACGTAAAAAATCATCCAAATGCTTCCTTTGTGCCATAACTATGCGGTTATTGCACTGAAAGGCTTTTAAAGCGCTTGTGAACAATTTTACTTCTTTGCCACCATTCCTTATATACCCCTCTCATACACTCTCGTCATTGTGACGTACTATCCGCGCCATCTGGTGGTTTCCTGTAATATGCATATTCTTCTTCAAGATGTGTGTGATAATTCTACAGGTGAAATTTTTATTTTAGAGTTCAATTTCTGTGTGATTCTGAATTATCCTTAATTTATGGACATGAGTGTATTTAAAACGTTAGCATATGTACGAAGTCGAAAAGACCCCAACACTCCTGCAGAATGGAACTCTAATTTTTCTTCTTATTTTGTTGTAGTTTTCCCCTCCTATGCCACCACACCAGAAGGTTCATGAAGTATCACCCACAAATAGGAAAAATTTCTGCAAAAGAAAATAGTGAGGTCTTTTGACCCTGGTGCATGTGCTTACTTACAGGTTAAAATAACTTGATAAAATTTGATTCCAGAAATTAGTAATTAATATGTAACAGTGTTAAAAAATCTAGTTATATTATAAGCAGATTAAAAATATATAAGTCTAAA
The DNA here is from genome assembly GCA_021605095.1 of Caerostris extrusa. Classification (NCBI taxonomy): domain Eukaryota; kingdom Metazoa; phylum Arthropoda; class Arachnida; order Araneae; family Araneidae; genus Caerostris; species Caerostris extrusa. The sequence continues at coordinate 38,051 of BPLR01016813.1, forward strand.
ATAATATCATTCTCATCAAGTTCCACAAAATCCTCCCTATTCAAGGGACTGACTTTTCATTGACATAGATTCTGATTTGGATAAAATAGAAGGTGACTTGATAAATTTTTCCTATTTAATATTGCATCCTTTAATTTAGTTTATTTATACTTAATGTTTTGGTTAAAGATGCTTGCATGCTTGGTTTAGCTTTAGACGTGGGTCAGATTCTCTGAGAATCAATAATTGTAAAAGCACATATATGTAAAATAAGTACATCAAGGTTTTGGTGGGAAAGTGTTTGAAGTGTCATGTAAATCTATTATATTATATTTCTAACAATCGTTGCAGAAATGGAATATTTGAAACATCCTATAAGATTGGTAATGTATCGCCTGACAATGCGATTGAGATATCCAGTTTTAATGCTTTTTGGAAGAACACAGCCATAAAATATTTTTAACCAAATGTTTTGTAGAAATGATTGCAGATTCTTTTTTAATGGTTATTCTATAGATTGAACTAACATTTGATAATTTAAATCACAAGATATTATATCCTCAGGAAGAAATATTAATTTTCGAACAGATTCTTTCACAGTAATTAAATTTTGTATGTAACTGGACGTTCACACAAGTTTTTTGTTGATAAAAACTATTCTGTCTGAGACACACAGTATATTTTATTAATAGGTCACCAGATTTATTGTTCTTTACTGATTTCAAATCACTGGCAATAACATATAAGTCCTTTTGGATCTTAAGCAGATATATCTTAGAAAAGTAATTTCCAGTTGACGATACAACCAGAAATCTTGCAAATGACAAACTAGTTACGCTTCATTTTAGATAATTTTCAAAACTAGGGCTATAACAAGTAATATGAATTTAATAGTGACGAATTTAAGCATTTGTCCCGGCAATGAATTTTTTAGAGACAGAAAAACGTATAAAAATTAAAAGCAGATTTGAGTCGATACTGTACCGCCCACCACAGAGCTTAACCAGGGAAGTACTGCAATAGTGGTGGTAAGTACCTATACCTATACACCTTAAATAACCTGAACTTTTACTGAGATGCTCAGGAAGTGATTTATCACTTAAATTTTAAGCAACTCTGCTTTCAAGAATCTGGTAACTGTCAGATGATAAATACATACAGAGATCTACCACCTGTCTAGCTAAAGATCTCGAGCTGAAGAGATGTATTGCCCATGATTAAAAGTACGCAACTCATTCACCAGGATTCAATTTTCCCGCGACAAGGTCGACGTGATTAGCAAATATGTAAGCTAGTATAGTTAAATCATAACGAATCAAATTAGAAGAATTCAGCCAAGTGATAAAAAAATACCACCATAAACAAATTAAATTATAAGAAACAAATTAATCATCAAATACGTTAAACGCATGAAGACAATGAGATCGTACCATGATAGTCCAATAAAGATTAGGTTTGTATTCTTGAAGATAGAAAAAAAAAAAAAATACCACCTGGGAACCCCAGGTGTGAGATACCTGTGCACATCTAAAGGAAAAAAAAGGATTTCTAAAACAAGAATTGCAGAGAATGCTTTTTATTTTAAAAAGGAATATAAGTAGGAATATAAACAATTTTCTAAGTTTCTAAACATGTCTCATTTTCCAAAAATATATATAAGAGTTGTAAACTATTCACATAGAACTAAAATAACAAAGGATAATATAAAAAAACCACACTTACTGCCTTTACCAACAGTGCCCTCACTGTCTTCATCAGATGAAGAAGTAATATTTACCGGAAACCTAAAAAAAAATAACGATTTTTTAAAAAAATTCTCTATAAAATATCAAAAAAACCCAATCATTTAACAACTTAATGAACAGTACATATGCTTTTCTTCAATATATATTTGCACAGTAGTGAATGAAATTGAATTTTAGATAAATTATGTAAATACAATGAAATCTTTCATTATAAATCTTCAGTATTCTATCTAAATAATGTTACAAAGTTTTACCGTTAATAATAACTATAGCGCCTTTCTAAGCAATACCTATCTGAAAACATACTACTGAAGTTACTGTCAAATGTACCTACATTTTCTAATTAAAAATTGAGAGCAATTTTCAAAATTTGCTTTTTGATTTATGCACCACTTTTCCCATTGTTGTTGTTGTAATTTGGTCTTTGTAGAATCGTTTATAGTACCACATTTTGGAGACATCCAATAAAACTGTTGGATCAGTCACTGAGATCATAAAATTATGTTGTATGACAAACGCCACGAAAGAACTATTTAAAAAATTGTGTTTTTTTTTAAATGTATTTCGCATAAGTTTTTAACTTCCGTACAATCAACTGAAAATTCCTATAAATTGGCAGCAGCGTAATGGCCAAGAACAAATTTTTAGAGAAAACTATGAACACTGTATATGATTGAATAAGGAAACTAATTATTGTTATATTCCCACCACTCCCGATTATCACGCCACTCAGACCCAAGTTTCTTAACCATTTTCACCTCCTTCCCCCATTCAATCTCGTTGTTTCACTAGCCCCGAACTGCTTAACCCCGTCTTATCTCCATCCTCCCTTTTTCAAGACCTTTCAGCAATGCATAACGAATTTTTACACCAAACAATGGGCTCTTACTCAATTCATTTTGCTTTCCCCACAATTCTGTTTAAATTCTTCAGTTATTAGTATGATTTTTTTATTGAATTATGTAACAGGAGGCAAGGGGGATAATTCACAAAGTACTCCGAAGCAAGCACATTCTTTGCCTTTGTAAGATAGAATAAAGTCGAAAAATAACAGACGTTGCTAAGAAATTCGGCATGGCCCATAGCGTTGTTTCACGACTTTGGAAAACATCTAACACAACTGGAATGTGTAGCAAGCTTCACGAGGGAGGCTGTGTTAAAAGAACGACGGAAGACAGGCATAATGACCTATCGCTAAAAGGTATTGGCGCACAACAGCTGGGCAGATGACAAACAAGTTTATTGCTGCCACAAGCATGCGGATCTCCCGAAAAAAAGGTAATTAGACGATTGGGATGAAGAACGATTATACTCCTGGAGATTTGTTGTGTGTGTTCCATTATCCAGACTTCCTCGTAGGGCACATTTACAGTGGTGTCGTGATTATCGAACAGGGCTGGGTGTGCTTATTATTGTCAGATGAGAGTAGGTTCAATCTTAGATCTGATTGCAGACGAACAAATCATCTGGCGTGAGAATAGTATTGCTTATCAGTCAGAAAATATCCAAGAAAGGGACCAATATACTGCATGCATTATCATGGTAGCACCGGCATCATGATCAATGGGCGCAAGCCTCTGCATATGTTGCATATGGGACTATGACCGGTCAAGAATACATGTTTGTGTCAATAGACATACGTCTCATATTTGTCTCTTATGTGGTGTGAATGGTGATAAATTTGTTTTCATGGATGACAACGCAGCACATCATCAAATAGTAGTTGTTTAGAATTGTCTAAATATCAGGGATATTCAGTACCTTGTACGGGCAACACGTTCTCCAGATCTAAACACCACTGAACATTTTTGGGATGCTTTGAGATTACTGCTCGACAATGTCTTCCAAGAACACTCCCATCCGTGCATTGACAGAGAAATAGGATAAACTGCCACGACGCGTGAAAAGTTGCATTGGACTCCATGGGGGACATATCTCGTACTAACAACTTTCTACAGCTCGCTATTTCAAATCACATATTATTTTACAAATTCTGCATATTTCGGTTCCCCTCTATCCGCTTTTTACATTTTTACCACATATTTCAAAGACACCCAGAATATGGTATTCGCCATTTTATATGTATAATATTTAATTTTTTAATATCTCGACATCAGGAATGCTTTTCAAGCTTTAAAAATTTAATATTTTAAACTAGTATAAAAACACTTTAGTGAATAAAAAAAAATAATAATAAAATAAAAAAAATAAATAAAAGGATTTTATAGGCACAAAATTAGGCCAAAACAATTTGCAAAACGCCCACAGATTACACTAGATCATTTTATTTTTACAGCAAAAAGAATTACAACTGTGAATTTTACAGTTGTAATTGTAGAAGATAGTAGGCGGAAAATTACGGTAATCAAAACCGATGCAAGTCTGAGGAGTCTCTTTTGATTTCAATGGATAAGTGCAATACAATAAAACAAAAACATCTTTTAAAAAACTTTTAGTTTTCACCTTGAGTAATTATAAATCTCACTCAAGAGGGAAGTTTCAAAGGCGTCTATGAAGCTCTCAGGTGATTGCCTGAAATGTTTTCCTAACACCAAACTTCAAAATTATCTCCCATCACATACCTGAGACAGAAGGAAATCGAGTTTTTCCAGATCCCGCCAAAATTCAATAGGCCCATCAAAGCAGTTTTTAAAGGACTATCAACTGATACAGAAGACTCTCTCCACCACCTGGGTTTCACAACAGCAAAGGAAGCCCAACTCAAAAACCAAAACCACGAAATTCAGCCCGGTATTGAAAATGTACTACCGATGAGTGACACAAACAAGAAAATCTACGAAGTAAAGAAGCTGTTCTATCTGTTTGTGTGCGGGTAGTGAAGTTCAACCTCCAGCTCGGGACCACTCAGTGTTTTTCGTACTATTTCCTCCATTATGGAAGTAACAGGTGGGCTGAAAAGTTCGTAGGCTGACACATAGATGGCGCTACTAGTATTAAATCCATATGATTTTTAGTTAGCCCTAACCTTCAAAAGACACGTGTATAAATTTGACAGCTGTTGCACTATTAGTATGTGAGTTATAGCATTTTTAGTGAACCAACTTTTGCTAGTTTGAAAAATTGGATAAAAAGAAATTTCGTGTGTTAATAAAGCATTGCTTTTTGGTGACAAAAAAAATACTATTGAAGCCAAGGCTTGGCTTGATAAACATTATTCGGACTTTGCACTAGGAAAATCAACCGTAGAGAAGTGGTTTGCTAAATTTAAACGAGGCGAAATGAGCACCGAGGACGATGCACGCAGTGGACGCCCCAAAGAGGCTGTTACCGACGAAAACATCAAAAAGTCCGCAAAATAATTTCTAATAACCTTAAAGTGAAGTTGATTGAGACAGCTGAGACCCTAAAGATATCAAAGGAACGTGTTGGACATATCGTGAATGAATATTTGGATATGCGAAAGCTCTGTTCAAAATGGGTGTCACGCGAGCTCACAATCGATCAAAAACAACAACGAATTGATGATTCTAAGCAGTGTTTGGAGCTGTTCAATCTTAATAAATCCCAATTTTTGCGTCGATATGTGACAATGGATGAAACATGGCTCCATCATTTCACACCGGATTCCAATCGACAGTCAGCCGAGTGGACTGCACGTGATGAACACTAAAAATGCTGTAACTTCCCTAAAAATGCTATAACTCACATACTAATAGTGCAACAGTTGTCAAATTTATACACGTGTCTTTTGAAGGTTAGGGCTAACTGAAAATCACATGGATTTGATACTAGTAGCGCCATCTATGTGTCAGCCTACGAATATTTCAACCCACCTGTTAATAACTGAAGTACGAAACAAAGATGCTTAAAGTGCGAGGATAAGCATTTTTACTAAGAATGTTCCACGGTTGAGTTGGTTGAAAATCCAACTTATGATTACAGCGGAAAGAAAAGGTCACCTAGCCTCATGGTGAGGTTATACCAAGTTATTAAAGCCCAAACTATTTTCAAAGCAGCAAGCTTCAGAAAAGAGTACCTTTACCACGAGTTCACAAGCCGCGCACCCACCTCTCGTTCGCAGCAATATTATATGCGAAGTTTCCCATCAGCCTCCCCCTCCCCCTCCAGACCCGACCAGTATCTCTACCAGTTGAAGTTAAAGATGCCGATTTCATTTTCACAGATTCTCTTCGTCTTAAGGGAATTTGCATCAATTTTCAGTTCCTTTGGAGAGATTGAAAATGCATATAACCAATTTCTTCAACGTAGCACACAAGTCGAGAAACTGAAGATTTTACCAACTTTTCAACAAGAAAAACAGAGTTTACTTGTACTTCCTACTTCCCACAAACCAATGACGAGCAAACTCCATCCTCGAGTAGGCGGTGCCTAATCACCTAGTTTTCCACACGTTTCTGCATCAATTCATTTCTCATATTTCATTGATGATCCAAGTTACCTGAATTTTTGTTTTTATTAACTTTTTTGAGTTTTTATTAACTTTAAATATTTTTCTCTTTGCATCAGTCGACGTTTTTCTAATTCTTTGGGTATTTGCAGCTGCTTTCTAATTGTATCATAATTTCTTCTCAATTGTAACAATTTTAAGAATTCTTTTATATTCCTCTTAATTTTTTCGTAGTTTTTTACTTTTATTTCTAAAACTAAGGTTCATTACGTAAACTTTTATTTTTCTACCTTTTTTAATTTTAAGCAACTGAAATTAGCAATCTTAAATTTGCATCCAATATTTCAAATTCTGATGAGGAAGTTAAAAGAACATCGCTCCCAATGGTGCTTCCAAATCGGCAGGTCAGTTGTCAGATATTTTTCAAATAAATCTTTTTATTAGTTTCCGGATTTTTTTTTTTATTAGTCTTCCAATTTTTTTTATTAGTTTTATAATAATTTTTTAAATTTATTTTTCTTAAATCCAAGTACACATTAAAAACTTTCTAAAATGAGAACACTACTTTTTGAAAATTATAAAAAAGGAAAACATACATATTTTTTAATAGTTCTATGGAAGTATTTTCTAGATATATACATATTTTAATAGGATAATTAACCCATTATCTCTTTAATTAAATTATTCTCCAAACGGAATTTCATCTAAAACTAATCTTAATCGTAGGGCATTTAGCATAGAATGATATGCATGTTACTTACATTTCAGGAAGTACCTTTTTTTTTTGCACTTATGGATATGGTTTGCATAAACAGCCGAGGCTTTTTTTTTCTTTACAAAAAAAGCATCTTATGGTTACGATTTGATTTGTATTATAATAAACATCTTCTATGGGTCTTCTCTGTAGTTGGCATCTTTCCACTTCCACTAAAAATACAGAAAGACATACAAAAATGTTAAACAAAATCTTTAAGTTTAACAATATACTGTAACGAAAAGAAAGTTTTCGATGAGGAGGATGCTTTCTAAAAGAAAAGCGCATATAGTGATAAACAAAAAAAAAAAAAAAAATAAATAAATAAAATTTTAAAAAATCCGTCATAAAAAGACTTTACTCACCTTCAAAAATTAGGGATACTCTACGTAATTTTCTAAAATTGTATAAAACCAAATCAACGAGTTAAAATCGTCATAAAATCGCAGAAATTAAAAAAAAATGTTGATTAACAAATTCCTTTAAAATTATGAAAGAAATTCATATAAGATCTTGAAATAAACTTGTATTCAAGCTTAATGCACTCTATTTTAATGAAAAGTATAGTTTTATATTTTATAATCATTACAACTGTTAAATAATGAAACGTCTGTACCGTTTGAGAACTGGTTCCAAATTACTTTCATACTAGTATTAAAAAAAGATCGTCTTTTCAATAGATCTTTTCGGAAGAAAAAATGGATTTTCACAGTATGAATTTTATGACAACGGATTTTCATCTAATTCAGTAGAATTAGTTCCAATTTACTTTCATATTCAAAAAAGATCTTCTTTGCAATAGATCTATTCGGTAGAAAAAAATGGATTTTCACAAACCTCATACACGTTCTGTGTAGCTCCTTCATTTCTGGTAATGTAATCAGTAATTAAAGTTTGGGATGATGTATTTATTAGTTTTTTTATGCAGTTGGCGATATCCAGACATACAGATCGCCAGTTTTCGTTGTAATTTAAAGGGTCGTTAAGAAGTGATTACAGGTAAATCATTTTTCTAATTAAAAAAATCTTTAGAATTAGTTTTGTAGTGAAGAGAATAAGTTTTTCTTCCACACTTTATCGCATCCTTGACCTGCGGCGACCTCTAAAATTAGGTTAATAATTTATTTTCATTTAAAATATCCTCCGCGAGCAATTCATCTAATTCAGGTATCAAAACCATTTCTGTTAGTTTCATATATCAAATTAATGATTTCATTTGATAGTGTCGATGTCCGAATAATTGTATAGATCGTAACATATCTTGGCCAAACATTTTTACCAATAGGCATTTGAAGCTATAGGTCTTATTTCGGAAGTAGATGTAGCATGGCTAAAATGATCAAAAATAGAAAATTGTTTTCACAAGTCTTTACGTTTAAGGACTCATTTTCTAGTTCGTCACATGATTACTTATGCAAGTCCAGTTTGGGCAAAAAGTACTTAAAAATCATTCAAAGAATTGAAAACAAAATCCTTCGGATGATTACTAACTCACCTTGGTACTTCATGAATTAGGATATTAGACAATCGCGTAAACACCAAACATTCACAAATTTATACTTAAAATTTCTACAATAATCTTCTTCACACTCTCAATTCGGTTTTAAAATCACTTCCTAGATATGGCATTTCTTTGTTTAAAAATAGAAAAAGATCGCATAATGTTCTTAACATATAATTAGTTTTTCTCCTCATTCTTTCTCTTGAATTGCCATTACGGCAAGCCCCACCTGATGGTGAGCCTCCTTCTAATTTTATATATTTTTCTCATTTCAAACATATCTTGGGGAATATTACACCACTCATCAAGCAATGCCCTCCGAAGTTCCAGTTGACAGGTGGGAGGGGTTGACGGGCTGCAATTCGTCGGCCCAGCATATCCCACACATGCTCTATTGATTCAAGTCCGGTGAGTATGCTGGCCAATCCATATGGGTGATATCCTCCAATTGAAGGCATTCGTCTAAAATGTTTGCACGGTGAGGACGGGCGTTGTCATCCATAAACAGAAATTCAGCACCCATGGCGCCTTGAAACAAACGTACATGTCGTTCCAGAATGACATCCCGATAGATGTGGCCTGTCATCGTTACACTCTGAACATGCAGGTCAGTTCTGGAACCAAGAATAATTCCTCCCCAAACGAGCCGCCATCCTGAACCACCGTAACGGTGTCGTTCAATGGTGTTCTCTTGGTGGTAACGGGTACCTGGCGCTCTCCATATGAAAGTCCGGCGAGAATCAGACTGCAAACTAAACCTGGACTCTTCGGAAAACATCACACAAGACCACTGTTGCGGTGTCCACAATGCATGCTCTCTACTCCAGGTTAATCGCAGGCGATAGTGAGTTGCGATAAAGTGGAACACATCTGACAGGCCTACGAGCATATAGACCAATGTGCCCTAAGCGTCTGTACACGGTCTGCCTTGAAACTGTCGTACCGGTAGCTGAAGAGAGCTGACGAGACAGGTCTGATGCTGTGCTCCGTCTGTTTCTTTTGGCAGTAACTGCTAAATACCGGTCCTCATTCGGCGTTGTAACTCAGGGGCCGACCTGTGCTGTAACATCTACTTACATTACCATCATCTTGGAATCGTTGCCAAAGCCTGGAGATGACACTCTGGGCGATTCAAGTTCCTCGGATACTTCCAGCTGGGTACGCCCACATTCCAGTCGTCTGATAATTCTACCACGTAAAAAATCATCCAAATGCTTCCTTTGTGCCATAACTATGCGGTTATTGCACTGAAAGGCTTTTAAAGCGCTTGTGAACAATTTTACTTCTTTGCCACCATTCCTTATATACCCCTCTCTTACACTCTCGTCATTGTGACGCACTATCCGCGCCATCTGGTGGTTTCCTGTAATTTGCATATTCTTCTTCAAGATGTGTGTGATAATTCTACAGGTGAAATTTTTATTTTAGAGTTCAATTTCTGTGTGATTCTGAATTATCCTTAATTTATGGACATGAGTGTACAATGTCAAGCATGTAACATTATTTTTCCCCCCATTTTTACTTTTTCTAATACTATTTCAATTTTAAGTTACTTTTTCTTTAAAAAATAATTATTACTTACCAGTGATCACATCATAGTTTGATATCATTTTTCTAATTTTCATGATTATTGGAAATAAACTGTATTGTAGATATTTTTCGTTAAATTTGAAAATGTAAGTAATAACTATGGAGAACGAAAATGTTGTCTCAAGTGTAGAGAACCACATTTAATGAAAGAATGCCCTCAATCGAGACTGCAACCTGCATAAATTGCTGGATGCAAAGCCACTTGGCCGCATGGTGAAGCTGCCCGAAATTCCCAAAGGCCATCAAGAAAGCAAGTCAACCAAAAAGTAAACAAATTCTTTTTTTTTCAAGAAAGGTAACTCAGCAATACTCCTATACTGATACTGTGCAAGACAAATCATCTGCTCCACCCCGTATAACAATCTCAACACCAGAAATCAAGAGAGACTTCGACCCTGATCTATTCTTCAAAGCAACATATGTGCCGAGAGAATTTATTTCAATCTTCAATTCCTTTGGAGGAGTTGAAGATATTTACAACAGACTACAACAGTGCAGCAGTCTATTTCAAAAACATGACAGCTCTCAATGTAAACAACTCCAATCAACCGATTGAAGGGGTCCGATGCAATTACTAATTCCCTAGTGGGCGGAGCGCACCATGATAATGTCAACAAACATGTCCTCTGTCCTCGATTAGATTCCATAGAGGTATCGCAATGGATCCTATCTGTTTCTTTCCTCATCTGCTCACCTCCTCTCCCTAAGCAATTGGCTCACCCTTTGACTCCAAGTTAAACTCGACACTTAATTAAGTTTGACTTCTCGGTGCTGCAACTTTTTACATGCGATGGAGTTTTTAGTGAAATAGGTATTACAGAAGAGTAAATCGATTGCCATACAGACACGTGACGTAATTCAACGTAGTCAATGGTCACTAAAGCTCGAGAGGAAAGATTTGTTGTTCTTACGGTCTGGTGAGATTGTACAGACATATCATGTATCCTGGATCGACTCCGTGCACTACACGTTAGATAGGAAGGTGGCTTGTGTATACACACCTAGTTACACCCCAAATTTCGAAACAATTTCGGGGAAGAAGCAGCGTAAACTGATTCATCCCCTGGTGAACTAGGCAGCCAAATATGCATACCCCACGTCATCATGATTGCGAAAATCCTTCCCTCTCCCCAGACAATCCGAAGAATATAGCTTTGAAAGATAATATTGTCCACGGACAATGGCAGAGAAATTACAGACTCAACCTGCACACTGACCAACGACATATCGAAAGGGTTTAGCCCGCTAAACGCGCACATCAACGAAAGCCCCTTTAGCAAAGAACATCAATACGATCCTTTATGAGGAATGACAATACGGCGTCCATTGTTACGACATTCGTTGACAATCAAAGTGAATTCAATTACTAATATTGGAAGCAGAAATAGCGCCACGTCATCGGATCTGTGTACAGCATCAAGATGACTATATCTGTGTGTGCAAGATGACCACATTTATGTGTGCATGAATGATCATTAATAGTTTGTATTCGTCATTACGATATGGAGTAGCACCTTAAGCTACGCCACATAGCCTTGGTTAGAAACTTGTCAATATGAACAGTGCGGCGATCATTGTTATGGCTTACCTTGACTCCCACATAGTGCATTAAAGGACGAACATCAAAACACAAGAATTAGATTTTAGCACAGCATCAAAATGACAGCATCTGTGTGGAAACACTAAAAGTAATGGTCAGTGCCAGCCTGTATTAGTTGTCATATGGACCAGTACCTCGAGTGATGGCATTAGATAAATATCTCGATTACCTGCTGTCCGAAGCGGCTGTTATGGCAACTGATTTCTGCTTGACCTGTACTTCAAAAGAGCCTAAATATTTTTCCATGCCTCGATGCAATCATACTGTATGCCTACAATAAACCTGATTCTGTTATTTACTTTTCTTCCATGTGTCGCAAGTTAATTGGCGAACATTGGGTTTCTGCATTGATAACTCAACCTTTTTTTTTATGAACATGATTTTGATTTTCTATTTTTTGAAGATGAAAAAAGTTCACTTGGGTTTCTTTTTTATTCGTTAGATACGATTAGCAGAAAATTATACGATTAGCAGACAGTCTTCCTTGAAGAATTGGGAAAGTATTTCATTTATTTCAAAAACTACAGCCACAAATTAAATTTACTCTAAATTCACATTGAAAAACCAGGAAATAAAGAATGCCAAAATAAATCTTTAATTCATTATTAACTTTTAATTTTATTCAAAAGAGTATGTATGTGAAATCTATTTCACATTTTCTTAAACTTAAATGTATATTTTAATCATCATCGCTACTTGACAATATGCAGGTTCGATTGTGAGCCAGTGTTGAATCGGATTCGTTACTATAGGAAACATTAACAGCAGAATTAGCACCTACCTCTGTTTCGTGCTGTGTTAATGGCTAACTGGTGACTATGTAATAAGTAATTAAATGTATGTGAAATCTATTTCACATTTTCTTAAATGTATATTTTAATCATCATCGTTACTTGACAATATGCAGGTTCGATTGTGAGCCAGTGTTGAATCGGATTCGTTACTATAGGAAACATTAACAGCAGAATTAGCACCTACCTCTGTTTCGTGCTGTGTTAATGGCTAACTGGTGACTATGTAATAAGTAATTAAATGTATGTGAAATCTATTTCACATTTTCTTAAATGTATATTTTAATCATCATCGCTACTTGACAATATGAAGGTTCGATTGTGAGCCAGTGTTGAATCGGATTCGTTACTATAGGAAACATTAACAGCAGAATTAGCACCTACCTCTGTTTCGTGCTGTGTTAATGGCTAACTGGTGACTATGTATTAAGTAATTAAATGTATGTGAAATCTATTTCACATTTTCTTAAATGTATATTTTAATCATCATCGCTACTTGACAATATGCAGGTTCGATTGTGAGCCAGTGTTGAATCGGATTCGTTACTATAGGAAACATTAACAGCAGAATTAGCACCTACCTCTGTTTCGTGCTGTGTTAATGGCTAACTGGTGACTATGTATTAAGTAATTAAATGTATGTGAAATCTATTTCACATTTTCCTAAATGTATATTTTAATCATCATCGCTACTTGACAATATGAAGGTTCGATTGTGAGCCAGTGTTGAATCGGATTCGTTACTATAGGAAACATTAACAGCAGAATTAGCACCTACCTCTGTTTCGTGCTGTGTTAATGGCTAACTGGTGACTATGTATTAAGTAATTAAATGTATGTGAAATCTATTTCACATTTTCTTAAATGTATATTTTAATCATCATCGCTACTTGACAATATGCAGGTTCGATTGTGAGCCAGTGTTGAATCGGATTCGTTACTATAGGAAACATTAACAGCAGAATTAGCACCTACCTCTGTTTCGTGCTGTGTTAATGGCTAACTGGTGACTATGTAATAAGTAATTAAATGTATGTGAAATCTATTTCACATTTTCTTAAATGTATATTTTAATCATCATCGCTACTTGAAAATATGCAGGTTCGATTGTGAGCCAGTGTTGAATCGGATTCGTTACTATAGAAAACATTAACAGCAGAATTAGCACCTACCTCTGTTTCGTGCTGTGTTAATGGCTAACTGGTGACTATGTAATAAGTAATTAAATGTATGTGAAATCTATTTCACATTTTCTTAAATGTATATTTTAATCATCATCGCTACTTGACAATATGCAGGTTCGATTGTGAGCCAGTGTTGAATCGGATTCGTTACTATAGGAAACATTAACAGCAGAATTAGCACCTACCTCTGTTTCGTGCTGTGTTAATGGCTAACTGGTGACTATGTAATAAGTAATTAAATGTATGTGAAATCTATTTCACATTTTCTTAAATGTATATTTTAATCATCATCGCTACTTGACAATATGCAGGTTCGATTGTGAGCCAGTGTTGAATCGGATTCGTTACTATAGGAAACATTAACAGCAGAATTAGCACCTACCTCTGTTTCGTGCTGTGTTAATGGCTAACTGGTGACTATGTAATAAGTAATTAAATGTATGTGAAATCTATTTCACATTTTCTTAAATGTATATTTTAATCATCATCGCTACTTGACAATATGCAGGTTCGATTGTGAGCCAGTGTTGAATCGGATTCGTTACTATAGGAAACATTAACAGCAGAATTAGCACCTACCTCTGTTTCGTGCTGTGTTAATGGCTAACTGGTGACTATGTAATAAGTAATTAAATGTATGTGAAATCTATTTCACATTTTCTTAAATGTATATTTTAATCATCATCGCTACTTGACAATATGCAGGTTCGATTGTGAGCCAGTGTTGAATCGGATTCGTTACTATAGGAAACATTAACAGCAGAATTAGCACCTACCTCTGTTTCGTGCTGTGTTAATGGCTAACTGGTGACTATGTAATAAGTAATTAAATGTATGTGAAATCTATTTCACATTTTCTTAAATGTATATTTTAATCATCATCGTTACTTGACAATATGAAGGTTCGATTGTGAGCCAGTGTTGAATCGGATTCGTTACTATAGGAAACATTAACAGCAGAATTAGCACCTACCTCTGTTTCGTGCTGTGTTAATGGCTAACTGGTGACTATGTAATAAGTAATTAAATGTATGTGAAATCTATTTCACATTTTCTTAAATGTATATTTTAATCATCATCGCTACTTGACAATATGCAGGTTCGATTGTGAGCCAGTGTTGAATCGGATTCGTTACTATAGGAAACATTAACAGCAGAATTAGCACCTACCTCTGTTTCGTGCTGTGTTAATGGCTAACTGGTGACTATGTATAAGTAATTAAATGTATGTGAAATCTATTTCACATTTTCTTAAATGTATATTTTAATCATCATCGCTACTTGACAATATGAAGGTTCGATTGTGAGCCAGTGTTGAATCGGATTCGTTACTATAGGAAACATTAACAGCAGAATTAGCAACTGTTTCGTGCTGTGTTAATGGCTAACTGGTGACTAGTAATTAAATGTATGTGAAATCTATTTCACATTTTCTTAAATGTATATTTTAATCATCATCGCTACTTGACAATATGAAGGTTCGATTGTGAGCCAGTGTTGTCGGAATGAAACATTAACAGCTAACTGCTGTGTTAATGGCTAACTGGTGACTATGTATTAAGTAATTAAATGTATGTGAAATCTATTTCACATTTTCTTAAATGTATATTTTAATCATCATCGCTACTTGACAATATGCAGGTTCGATTGTGAGCCAGTGTTGAATCGGATTCGTTACTATAGGAAACATTAACAGCAGAATTAGCACCTACCTCTGTTTCGTGCTGTGTTAATGGCTAACTGGTGACTATGTAATAAGTAATTAAATGTATGTGAAATCTATTTCACATTTTCTTAAATGTATATTTTAATCATCATCGCTACTTGACAATATGCAGGTTCGATTGGGAGCCAGTGTTGAATCGGATTCGTTACTATAGGAAACATTAACAGCAGAATTAGCGCCTACCTCTGTTTCGTGCTGTGTTAATGGCTAACTGGCGACTATGTAATAAGTAATTAAGTTAGCGACAATAATTTGACAAGTTGTTTTTCGTCCGCATCACATCTATTCACAAGAATTTTCCTTTCTCTTGTGTCAGGAGATTTTTGTATCAATCTTTGCTACTTTTCTTCCTTGGCTTCTCGTGACATGCTACTACGTAAAGTGACATATGCCCTTTATCGTGGGACAAAAAGAAAAATATACTAAACGGCTATAATTCACAAAATGAGGAATAGACTTTCATTTTTGAAGCAGTGTCTACAATAAATTTTTATTATATAAAAAGACTCTGCAAGAGCGCCCCCTGTGGTGTTCAGGAGAAATGGTCAGTGGGCCTCGAGACTCTCCCCGAGAGGAAGTACAACACAACCCCGCGCTTCTGTTGAGAAAGGTTTAGTTTGCAGTCTCTCACTCCGAGAAGAAATATATTTAACATAACCCTGTATAAGTTGTTGGAACTTTTTTTCTTTTTTTGCAACTTATTTATATATAATTAGTAATTTTAAATTTAAGGAGATATACTAATTTCACTTTTATTGCACTCAAAACTAATTTTCGTATATAGAATAATTTTTTTCTCTCATCCCACTTGGTAGGCAGCAACATCTTGACCAAGTTCAAGAACCCGTGTGATCTCATGGAAAGACGGAAAGGAGAAAATCAGCTTCTGTTGCGATGGAGCACCCGTAGGTAGAAGTCTGACTTGGCTCCGTGACGCTGAAGAAGGGAAGAGCCTTCCAAATGACTTTTAGGGAGAACTACCCCGCATTTGCGTATCGTATGGGAGAAAACTCGAAAACTCAAACCAGGTAGTCCGACTAACATGGCAAGATGCTGAACATTACAAACGCCATCGAGTCTCCCCCTTTTTTTAATCAGTGTCTATAACAAAGCCGCCAGCGGATTGAATCTCCGCCGTAATGCTCATATGTGGCGCGTGTTGTCACTGAGCCACGAGTCAGGCATATAGAATAAATAAAATGAAAAATGAGATACATCAATAGAAGATTCTAAGAGGAGAGGGGGACCCGAATAACAAATACTTTACAGGTCCCCAGAATAAAGATTGTAACACTATTATTGCTTAAACGCAATCTACTTCGCTCGGAGTTAAAGGCTAAACTAAAAATTACTTTTTTGCAATACAGATATTCAACTGTAATTTCATAAAAATCGAGAAATCTATATTATCAATTCATTTTTCATTATTCAATTTATTCCTCCATCCAATAATTTTATTATTGTAGATGTATCTTAAATGTTCATACTTTTACTATAGAATAATTGATTTTTTACATTAAAATTCAATTCAATGTTATTTACAAATGATTATATATACAGCCTGAGTAAAAAACTTTAAGGCCAGTAAAAATTTTTGAGAAAATGTAAAATGAAATAAAAGGGATTAAAATAATATTAATTATTAAAGTTCATTGATAAGAAATAAATGCTATAAACATAATTTGTAAATACATAATTATGAGAAACATGTGGTTATTTACAAAGTTAGTATTTCTGCCTGAGTAAAAACTTTAAGGCCACCAGTTATTTTTTAAAAATAAATATAATATAATCGTGTAATTACCATTGCAACTACTAGCTTGTGACAACGCTGCAATTTTCATATTTGTCATACGTTTCTTCGAAGTATTGGTGATCTTTGTGAAGATGGCGAAGGGTAAGAAGTTAACTGATCGTGAAAGAGGACAAATCGAAGCTTTGTCTTCAACAGGAATGAGTAGTCGTGCTATTGCGATAAAGATAGGAAGATCAAAGACTGTAGTCAACATTATTTTAAAATTGAAAAAGAAATTTATGGTAAAAAGAATACTGGGGGAAGACCCAAAGCTTTGTCCTCGCGTGATGAAAGAAGAGTTTGCCAACTTGCATCTACTGAAAAGTACTCAACCAGGAAACTGATTCCGACGACAGATTTAAAAGTTTGTCAAAAACGATTTATAACACAATTAGAACGTCTGGAAGGTACACTTATACAGCAAAATTGACTAAGCCTCAGTTACTGCAGAGACACAAAATAGAGCGTTTGAACTTTGGCCAGAAAGTCATGACCTGGGACAACCAATGGATAGAAATGATTTTTCTGACGAAAAAAATGGAATTTGGATGGACCAGATGGCTGGAATTTCTACTGGCATGATATAAGAAATGAAAAAGAAATATTCTCCAAGCGCCAATTAGGTGGAGGGTCTATCATGACTTGGGGCTGTTTTTCTTACAATGGTGTGGGCTCAATTGTATTCGTTTCATGTAGAATGAATTTACAAGGATACAAAAATGTCCTAACAAATCATCTTTTGACAAATGCTGAATGTCTTGCTATAGAAAATTGGAAATATCAGCAAGACAATGCACCGATCTATTCGAGTAACAGCACAAAAATTGGTTTCAAGTCAACAATGTTGAAACTGTGAAATGGCCAGCTAGATCACCTGACCTCATCCCAATCGAGAACCTTTGGGCTGACTTAGCACGAAGAGTTAATGCAAATGGGAGACATTTTACATCAACAACAGAGCTGAAATCTACTATCGAAGATGAATGGTATAAAAGCGAACCCACCCTTTGTCAAAAACTCGTTTCATCCATGAAAACAAGAATATTTGAAGTAATTCGAAGTAATGGCTCCTACACAACCTTCTAAGAATTTGTAATTTTTTCTTATATGTTATTTTCTATGTTGGCCTTAAAGTTTTTACTCAGGCTCAAATATTCATCTGTGTGTTCTGTAATATTTTCTAATAATAAAATATTTGCAAATTAATTTTTCTAGTTTTTTTAATTTTATTTAAGCTCAATAATTATCAACCAAATTGTATTTTAATTCCTCAGTTTAAATGTTTCCATTTTCTCAAAAATGTCTACTGGCCTTAAAAGTTTTTACTCAGACTGTCTATATATATATATATAATGGAATATTTAATGATTCTAAGTTTGGTTTGTCGCTCTACGGTCATTTTTTGCACACTTTAGGCTAATTAGATCGGGTCTATAGTTATGGATTCGAACCACTAACAAACATCCCTGATACAGTCAGGATTCGAACCTGAATCCTGTGGTATCAAAGGCCAGAGTGCTATTATCAGCATGTAAAATTGATTTCTTGTCACAAGGGAAATTTTCATAGCTACAGTTTGGATACATATAATTCTTTTTTTTTATACAATACCTATAAACTTAATACGAAACTTATTTATCTCACATGTTAAATCATTGGGTACTTTAACAGAAAGTATTTAGCAGATCTGAATGTTTTACAGAATTTCTGAAAGATTTCATTCTTATTCCAATGCTTCAACAAAAATATTTATTTTCATACATCATTCTTTTCTAATGCAGCCAGACAATTGGCACTTAACACTTACGCACCGACGTTACTCACTTAGAACTACTCAAGAGTTGCGTGTAGTTTGAAGATAAGCTACGGACGCGGAGTAACTATACCCCCGCAACGCTCTACGATCATGTTAGACCGAGACATACGGTTTAAAGTGGATTCCGAACCACTACAATCATTCATGGCCAAACCCGAAACCTGTGGTACCGAGCGCCAGAGCGCTAGCCACTCGGCCATCAGGGTCCTTTTCATACATCATAAATTTCAATATCATTTTCATCAATTTATTAAAATGTGTTAGTAAAATATTTTATATATATAAAAGAATTACTCACCAAATTTTGTCTTTCTTTTCAGTTGCAAAGCAAAGGAACAAGCATAGTAAAAAAAAGAAGGGAAAAAAGAATCACTTATTGCACATAAAAGCATATGTAAAAAATAAACCTACTTTACTACTACTGATCCGAGTCACAGTAAAACAAATATTTTACTTAAGAACAATCCTAATAACAATCACAATCACATAAACTATTCATCATGTCGGTTAAGATTTTTCAATATCACTCATTATTTCCTTCAATACATAATTCTTTAAAGATTCCAAATTATTATTGATGAAAAAAAAAAAATCTTATTAATGCTAACTAATGAATGTGTCAATTTAGTCAAACTTTAAAACTAAGGCTTTTAAAAAATTTTTAACAAAAAAAAAAAAAAAGCACAATTTTAAAAGCAATAAGAATTAATTTTATAAACATTAAATGCATTACAAAATTATAAATTTATTTTAAGTTATTAATTTTAAATCAAAAGTTACTGGGTACATACAGGGTGATTATAATTAAAGTCTCACTTTCAAAATGCTGTAAAAAAAGAACCAAAGAGTCACAATGAGTTCAAATTTGAACTGAAGACACTTGAAGAAGGGGGAAACGGTATGGCATAAAAAAAAGTTCCAACGATTTTTCCCATCCAATTTGGTATGACCTTGCCGTGGCGGATGGGCTTTCCACTAACAGTGTCACAATTGTTGAATAACTTGGAAGTCATTTTTTCCGTCCAAAAACCGAAACAACCAATCACATTGAACACTACAGTTGGTTTAATATGCAACTCATGCCAAATACGTCGTAATTTCGATTCAAAATATCACTAGCAGCCGAATTCACATTCTTTATGCCGCTTACAGCGCCATCTATTAATACAATTTGGAACTTTTTGATGCCGTACCGTTTCTCCCTTCTTCAAGTATCTTCACTCATTGTGACGAGTGGTTCTTTTTTACAGCATTTTGAAAGTGGCACTTTAATTATAATCACCCTATATTTTAAAATGTGTCCTTTTTTTTAAAAAAAAAAAAAAATAATAATTTAAAATAAAAACATTTACTAATTTTAAATTGCATGTTTTATATATTATATAAAATGAAAAAGCATGTTATTTCAAAATCATTCAAATTTTGTTTTCAAAAATATTTTCTTAAAAACACTGATCTGAAGAGCAGATTAAGAAACTCCATTCATATATATATATAAAAAAAAGGAATCCATATTTCACATTAATAAATCATTTTAAAAATAGTTAAAATGCTATTTAAATATTAAGAAATATTCAATAAGTTGGTAAATTAAGTTTTTGTTGATAGTCGATGTTATTGATCTTTCAACTCATTAATGTAATGTAGTATAGTCATGATATTAGCTATTAAACTTAATTTATGCAGTTTTACTACAAAAAAAAAAAAAAAAAATTCATTTCCTTGCAAAAAAATAATTGATACATAAAAATATTGTTCATAATACTACTTCACTGGCGCAACAGCCCCCTGGTGGGCCAAGACCGTCTGCCTACTGACAGATTTCGAGACAGTAGATGTTTCCTTTTACGGAGTAGGTTTGTCAGGCCTACGCCCAATGCTCTACAGTCATATTAGACAGGGATCTACAATTTAAATCGGGTTCAGAACCACTGTAAGCGTCCATGGCGCCGCTGGCATTCGAACCCGAAACCTGTGGCTCCAAGCGCTAGTCACTCAGCCATCAGGCCCTATTGTTCATACTACTTTTTCCAAAATCTTGGTTAATAGACGGAAAGGATGATTCGTCTTTTGAGGCCATTCAAGCTTTAATCCAATTTTTGAGTTCTTCAAAATAGTGGTGCTGTTTAAACAGGTCATGTGTCATCGGTTGAAATAAGTGGTAATCAGAAGGAGCAATATCTGGAGAATATGGCTGGTGGTGTAAGGACTTCGTATTGAAATGTTTCAAAATACTTTTGAACACTTTGTGATATGTTATCAATCAGTGCCATGTTAAAAAATGATTTGTCGTGTCTATCCTCATATTTCGGCCCTTCTATTAATATTCAGCTCAAAAGTATCAATAGCAGTCGATAATAGTTTCAGTAATGTTTCGCTAGGTGTTAGCCCTATCAAATTTTGGCTGCATAGAGTTATAACTTAAAATTTAAATTAAAGAGTTAAAAAAAGAGAGAGAGTCGAAGAAGCAAAATCAGAGATCAAGCTTATGAAATCATACTTCAATATGTAGGTTCAAACAAGATACATTAAGCATTTTATAAGAGAATAAGTTAACGCTAAATAATCCTCACTTACTTGAGATCATACATTTTCATCCTAAAAAATAGCCTAATTTGACAGCCCTATGTGTTTTAATACACATATTATCCAGAATTTCCTTTATAATTCGGAACATAAGTTTTGTGTACAAGATCTAACATTTGGTCTTCCACATTAAAATCAGCTAACGTTTAAAAATCAGAATCGTTTTTAAAAGTGTTTTCAACCATTTCTTTCTTAAACTTTCACGAGAATTTGATGCGCTTCAGCTGAATTTTTTATAACTAAAACGAAAAAGCCAAACTTTCCACCAATAATCTTTTACGGTAACCCATTCGTTTAATAACAATATGATTCTTATTCGTTTAATAACCATAGATTCGTTCAGCAACCATGTGTTTTTATACAACAAAATGATAAATAATAATAATCATCAAAGCCTAATGACAGTTTGATATGTCTGATTCATCTAACCAATATGGATTATAAGAGTAGCGCCATTTGTTAGAAAAACGTACGGATTAAGTTTAATTATTAACTAATTAACTCCTGCACTACAGTCAATATTGGACCATAGCCGTCTGTCTACTGGCAGATTCTAAACAGGAGATGCTTTTCATTTTACGGGGTAGTGCTGTCAGCCCTTCACCCAACGCTTTACAGTCATATTAGAACGGGAACTACGGTTTAAAGTGGATTCCGATCCACTACAAACGTCCATGGCACCGCCAGGGCTCGAAATCAAAACCTGTGGCACCGAGAGCCAGAAGTTTAATTACTAAGCATACACATTAAAAGGGGCCTGATGGCCGAGTGGCTAGATCTCTGGTGCTCGGCGTCCCAAGTCTCAGGTTCGAGTCCCGGCGGTTGTCATAGATGTTTGTAAAGGTTTTGAATCCACTTTAAACCGTAGGTCCTGGTCTAATATGACTGTAGAGCGTTGAGTTTAAGGCTGACAACCCTACTCGATATATAGAAAACATCTACTGTCTAGAAATCTGCTAGCGAGTAGACGGCCTTGGCCTACCATGGGGCTGTTGCGCCAATGAGGATGACGATAAAACACTTGATAAAAAAAACATTTTCTTGGTATATATAATCTTCTACATAAACCAAAAAAAAAAAAAAAAAAATATCATTATTTGTAACTGTTGCTATGAAGAATATAAACTATAATTTTAGCAACTCACATAAATAGTTTACAACTGAGTTTAAAAGTTAAAATTTAAATTAAAGAGTTAAAGAGAGAGAGAGAGGGAGAGGGAGAGTCGAAGAAGCAAAATCAGAGATCAAGTTTTTATGAAATCATACTTCAATATGTAGGTTCAAACAAGATACATTAAACATTTTATAAGAGAATAAGTTAACGCTAAATAATCCTTACTTACTTGAGATCATACATTTTCATCCTAAAATAGCCTAATTTGACAGCCCTATGTGTATTAATACACATATTATCCAAGAATTTCCTTTATAATTTGGAACATAAGTTTTGTGTATAAGATCTAACATAGAAATAAGTTAATTAGTTAAGAGAAATTATTTTAAAATAAAATAGGCAATTTTTTTTTGTTTTAATAAACAATTATCGAAACAGAATAGCATTACAAAAATACCATTTAAATCTTAAATTAAGAGTATGTGGGTTTAAATGAGATATTTTTGAAGTTATATTTTTCTAATGCACAGGAAAAAATATACATTTCATTTGTACACCATTGAAATACAATGGGGAAATAATAATACGTTCGATAATTATTTTAATTATCAAAACACATTAAAAAGTTTTTTTTTTTTCTTCTAATGCAGCTGGCAAATAGACCGTGATCTTTTTTTTATGCCATAAGGGCTGCACCGATGTTACTCACTTTGCATTACCCAGCGTCTAACTTGATGGTAAGCCACGGACGCGGAGTAACAATGCCCCCGCAGCGCTCTAGGATCCTACAAGGACCAGGACCTACGGCAAAGTGGATTCGAACCCTACAAACATCCATGGGCAACGCCAGGATTTGAACCCGATACCTGTGGTACCGAACGCCAGAGCGCTAGCCATTCGGCCCTCACATTAAGAAGTTATAAAATGATGATTTACAGTTAAGATTTTTATATTTAAAAAAGGCATAAAAATATCTCATTCAACTTCAACCACAGAATGTATAGGATAGGACTTCATACTCATAATTTCATAGGACTCATACTTCAACAATATTAATAATTAACATTAAAAGTCATATTTTAAAGTTATGTATACCTCCATTCATTTGTTCTTTTACATTGATAAAATACTTAAAAATAGTATTGACTTAGTGACAAATTTTTATACCTGCCTCCCAGATAAATCCATAACTGTTTTTTTTTAAAACTAAATAGTATAAGTATTAAGCCTGCACGGATAGTTTCTTATGGAAACATAATAACAGTTTTATAATAATGGTACAACATTTTTTCCGAAAAATTATTTTAATTTAAGAATATGTAACCTTTTCAACTAGCATATTTTTGCAATGAACTACTTTTTTTCATATTTGCAAAAAGCATTCAACTTTGTTTGATGACAACTCTAAAGAAGGCTCAAAATTTATTCTGATTCGTATCAAGGCTCATTTATTAAATAGAGTAACAAGTTGTTTTTGATCTCAAAACATCCTTAGAGCATAAGTTATTTCTTTCATAATTTCATATACTTGAAGGAACTTATGATTAAATTAATCGTATAAATATTATAAAATTAATTTTTTTAAATCTCGTCACTTTAGACTTTTTACGAATTGTCGCTGTCACTTCTTAATAATGCTATTTATTTGTTTTATGTGTACTATAATCTTATTGACACTGCTAATATTTTGAATAATAATAATATGACAACTTGGTGAGTTTTCTGTTTTCATTTAGTTTAAAATCATAAATACAAATCGAGACTTTAACCCAGTTTGAATAAGTGTCGCCTCCCCTTTTTTTTTCATCCATTCTTTTTCATTGGAAAACAAAAGTTCATCACAGTTAAAGGTCAAATGTAGAATAATAATAAATTTGAATAAATTAAAAATAGGGGTAATCTTAGAACTCTATAGCTAATCAGTTCCTACCGTTTGACTTAGAGGAGGAGACAAAAACCCATAAGAATTTAAATATTTTTCAGTTTTATATAAAAAAATTGCATGCAAAAAAAAAAATTCAAGAACTTTTTTTTCTTATAAAGAACATGCACACCTGATAAGCCTCGCACATCACATTATAACAGTCGGCCTTCATTGTAGTTCGGCGATAATTTATCCCTGTATTTACTCTATTTGTTCTTTCTTCTACTGCACTCATATATGCGTAGCCATCATACTCATCACGAAATAGTGTTCGAGATATTGTTAAATCAAATGTATCCTGAAAAATACAAAACAGCAATGAACATACATAGACATAAATAAATAAATGTAGATTTGAATATCTAAATTTCAGCTAATACATATGAACAATCAAAATGACTAAGTACTACTGTGTCCAAAAAGTAAGATCAATTTTCCATTTAAAATTCCCGGGGCTTACGGAATTTCAATTCTTTTTTTTTTTAGGTTGCTGGCGCTGTTTTTGACATCTGTGTGAAATTTGACGTCAAAATATTCATTAGTGTTTGAGTTACGCTTTTGCATTAAATTTTGCTTGCGGAATGAATATTCATGTGCGGAAACGTATAGAATGTTGCAGAAGGCATTCGATGAGCATTCCTATATCGGAAAGAAATATTTAGAAGTGGTATAAACAGTTCAAAGAAGGCAGAGAACGCGTTGAAGACGAAGAGCCCTCTGGTCGACCATCAACCTCAACCGACGAAGCTCACGTCCAAAAAATTAAAGATTTGGTGCTTGCAAACAGTCGATTTACAATTAGAGGCCTTGCTGAGGATGTTGGAATTTTAAAAGGATCGGTCCATTCCATTTTGGGCCTCAAACGCGTGAATCGCCGCGCCCTTTGAAGGCCATCCCTGCCGATGACTTTTTAGCATGCATTGAGGATTGGGAAAAAAGTTCCATAAGTTATTTGTGTCCGAAGTTGATTACTTTGAAGGCGATGAAATAAATTTGAAAGAATAAATAAAGAATTTTTGAAAAAAATTGATCTTACTTTTTAGGCACAGCAGTATTTCAAAAATCTTAAATTTGGTGAACTTATTTTTTATGGAAATGGGGAAGGAGTTCGGAAACACTATGATGATTAGCAATATTACACATCAACTTTATTTGTAAAGATAAAATAAAATATTAAATTAACTGATATTGCATGGGAAACAATAAATAATAAATAAATTCTTAAATGCAGGTAACTTAAAATTTGAATACCTAACTATCACAAGCTACACATGAAATGGTTGTTGTATGAAAAGTAGGAGAACATGCAAAATCCTGAATATTAGCAGCCATATTGGGAGAATAATATCTAACACCAATTGTAATAAAGCAAGCATTTTGTGTTTAATAATTACACCTTTATAGGCAAATTTAATGAATGAAAAAAAAAAAACACATATTTGTTAAGATTGATGATAAAAATGTATTTAAGTTAAAACGAAAATGAGTGATTAATGGTAAATACTTAATTACCCGAGTTTAACTTAACAATACAGTATTCATTTTGATAGAATAAGCATTCATAGAATGATATAGATTTTTTTTGTTTTACCAAAATTTTAATTTCTCTACTTTGGTTTTCTTTTATCTCCTCTCTGTACTATACAACAAAACTACTTTTTTCTTCTATTTTTATAATTCAATACTGCTGCTCTTTTAAGAAACTATATAAATATTAATACTTACAATTAAAATTGTTAGGTATCTTCTATTTTCCATAGAATTTTTTTAACTGTTAATATTTCATAATTATGCGTTTCTTAAATGCAACACTAATAAGCAGACAACAAGCTTTCAAGCATTGTAGAATGTTGTATGTTTTATATATATATATATATATATACAAGTTGACACTTTATAAAATATATCTCCAGATAAAATCTTTTGAACTTGGGGAAGGGGGAAACGAAAAAAAAAAAAAAAAAACCACCCTGTATAATCTGCAGACGATTGGAACCTGTTCCCTTTCTTACTGCTTAATTTGACATATCATGTAAGTAGATATAAACACACCTATCTGGCGCAGTCTTAAAAACATTCAAAGTTATCTCAATTGCAGTCATTAAAAAACAACAATCAAAGTTATCTCATTTGCAGTCATTTAAATCTCAAAATTATATCATTTATAAAGAAAATGATGTAAATTTAACAAGTTTATAATGTTGATAAAAACAGCACAGTCATTAAAAACATTCAATTTATAAAGAAAATGATGTAAAGTTTAACAAGTTGATAAAAACGGTATTATTCAGTATCAGTATATTAAAAAAAAAAATCAATATTTATTCAAAAAAGCGACGCTAATATAAAAATTTTAAGAAAAAAAGCTTTTACATTACACAACCATTACTGTCCGATTTTCTTGATATCACAGTCGTCATATTTACCATCAACCTTACCTCTATAGACAAAAATATAAGAACCTTCATTGATAGTATCAATTGCTTCATAAGATATGTGTGATTTATGTTTAGGGAGAAAATATTCTTTTTCTTGTCCTTCAATTTGCAATAACTACATATCCATATTTCATAGATTGAAATTTTTCAAAGATGATCTTTTAATCTTTTTCAAAGATAATATTTTTAAGCATATTCACCAATCTTTAAATCTTTTAATCTATATGTCACAAGTGGCTTATGAGTCTATTGTAAAAGCTTCCATTTATTAAATATTTTTTATAAATAATTTTTCATTTCGTAAAGAGATTTTAAAATTAATTTTTTCAATTTCTTATCAATGGAATTGATTAAATTTTCGATTTGTGTTATATATATTTGCATTAATTTTAAAATTTCAGGATAAATATATTCTTTATATAATTGAAGTAAATCCTCACAAAATCTAGCTCTTTTACATATTTCTTCACCTAATGGACTTTCAGAATAAATTTTATAATTAGTACTGATGACCCATCTGATATCTTCAAGAGCTTTATCCATTTATTTTAAAGTTATTTTTATAAACCGCCTTTACCAGCAAAATAAATTTTTGAATATCATATAAAACTCCCAAAGCATTCAATTTAATAGCTTCATTTTCCTCCTTTTCAATTAAATCAGTCATCCCTAGAAAATTTTCTGAGAGTTTATATTTGGTATCATCATATTCATATTTTAAATGCATTTCGAACATAAATTCGCAATAATAACACAAATAACGACGATTATCTTCGTTTGTAAAGCCTAAAGCTATGATATCGCCTAACAAATTATTCATTTATTTAGAACTATTTTTAAGAATATAATGACCCAATGCTAAAGTGTAAATTCCATCTTCTAAAATATATCTTTTGTCATCTTTTGCAGATAAAGCTATTTTATTTATTTCAACAGAATACAGTTCAAGTTTCCCACATTTAATATTATTCATAGTTCTATAATATTCTTTTTTATTAAATAAACAATCTTTATAATCTTCAAACGAAATTTTATTTTTAACGGTACTTTTCTTAACTCCCTTTGATTTCTTTATTATTTCATCTTCAATGTTTTTTATATGTTTTTCATTACTATTATATTTTTCAACGCTCTGTTTTTCTAGTTTTACTGTGTACATTTTACTTCTTAAACCTACAAATTCTTCCATAATCACACCCTTATTTTCATCTTTCATTAGACCTAATACTTTTTTATTACATCTTGGCATATTATATATATTATTTTCTTGATAATCAGATGTATCAAAGTAATCAAGCATATTTTTCATATCTTGATAAAAATCGTCTGTTTTTATATCACATGTTAAACTATCTGTATCCATATAAAGTAATGTGAGATCTTTATATTTAGGTTTCATAACATTATAATGAAAATCATACATTAAATGTTTTGATAAATCTAAAATACTCATCCCTACATAAATCGGCTTATCTAATTTTATTTCAGTTTTAATCATACAAATAGCTACTAGATTTTCACTAAATATTGTCAGATGTTTAAAATTTGGTTTTGCGATCAATTTTTAACTTGTTCATAACTAGTACAGAATTTAATATTAACTCTCTTTCTAACATTTTCGATAGTTTTTCCAAATACAGAATTATTCATTAATTTATAAAAATCTTTCTCGAATTCATTAGTTGCCTTTTTTTCGCATTTCAGTATTTAAATCTATATATTTTTCAACCATTCGGATTGATCGAATTCTAAAATTCTATGCACTTTTTAATTTTAATCCCATTTCTAAATACTGTTTCAAACTTTTATAATGCAAAACATAACTAGTTTTATCATACAAAGTTGTTAATAATTTTTCGTGTTTAGATCCATCTGGTATTTTTTTTTTTTTCTAGGTAAATTTGTATGATAAACGTGTAATTCTTTTGGATATTCTAAATCAACTTCAATATATATATCCTTTCTTTGAATCATCTGGACATTTAAGAATATTCTTTATGTTATTAACCCATTTAAATCCTCCATGAGGTAAATATTGACTCATAGCCCCTCCATATAAATTATTAGCATCTAAGTACATTAAATAGTTAGATTCTTTATTTTTATCATATTCTTTCATATATTTATTATTTGCTTTTGAATATCTATTACAGCATTGGGATATTCCACCTCTAACACCTTTTTCTATCATTAAAACCATGTCAATATCATGTATTAAATCTAATTTAACTTGAGTCTTTTTCAACATAGCATTCCAAGATAGACCTGGAGCAGTGAAGTACCAAGCAGGATCCAATTTATAAGTTTTTAAACAAACATCTCTAAAGTTTTCGAAAATATCCGCTAATATTAAAACATCCGTTTTTACGTATAATTCTGAATACTCTCTAAAATTATTAATATTAAAAGATTTCCAAACATTCTGTGCATGCTTATAATCTTCATCTGATATATCACATTCATTCAATCTATTATAAAAGGCTTCCTTAGGTGGTAATTCAGTTTCTTTATATTTTTCTTCACAATCCATATAATCGTAAGGATAAACACTTTTTCTTGTTATCAAATCTAGTTTATCTTCTGGGAAATGTTTAGCAGTTTCTTTAAATACAGATTTCAAATTTTTAGTGCTTCTCAGATTTTTTGATAATTTATCTATGCTAAAAGACATAAATTTAAATGAATCTATAAATCTTAGTTTTTAAATAATTTCCAAATTTTTTGCTAAAAGATATATATTTCTCTTCATTATTAGGAATGACATCTAATCTAGATCCATCAAATCCAATTTCTTTTATAAACAAACGAGCATCATAACCAGATAAATTATGAATAATTACAGGTATAAAATATGGAATTTTGTAACTTAGATTACAAGCTTCATGAGCTGGTCCTCTATATTTTCCAGTTAAATGACAATGATCTTTTACTTTCTTATCATCTGGTAAAAACTTTTGTTCACATATAAAACATTTATTGGTCTGATTATAATGTTTTTATCAAAATCTATCATATTTTTAATATCTTTATACTTTTCTTCTTTTTGTTTAATAAAAGCCTCTATTTTTTTAGTATCTTCTTGTAACATAGATATAAATTTGTTCACAGCATCATCTACATGATAATAAACTGGAGCCTTAAAATACCCATTTTCATATTTAATATAATAGCTGAATTCCATCGCTTTATGTTTTTGATATGGCTGTGTATAAGAAACTTCAGGATTCGGTTGACAGTTACTTATTTTATTCAATAAACATTCAAAATCAGCATAAATAACAAATGGTAACCTCATAGAATGATTATAGTTTTTAAATTTTATAATTTCACCTTTTTAGGCATTTTAATTGTACATGCTTCATTTCGTTTACAGTCTTGTTCATGTTCTTTTAATTTTTGCTAGTATGTAAATCTTGCAAGCATCGATCACAAAAAAATGTTTGATTATTATTCTTTTGACATCTTAATAATTTATTTAAATCTTTAATCCAACAATAGTGTCTCATTTTTCAAGGGTCAAATAAAGCAAATTTACATGTTTTTTAAATTTATTCTTAGTATAGTATAATATATTTATTTTTTCTGTATCACAATCATAATTATAAACATTTATTGATATTTCATTCATTTTTTCAAATTTTTTGATATCATTAAAAGATATAGGAAATTTAATTCCTTTAAATTCAACTCATTTTCATATTTTTATACTTTGATACTCTTTGAGCATCTTTCACTACAGGATGAATTGCAGATAAAATTGACCACATAAAACATTTATTATCTTTATTTTTTACATTTATAATAGCTTTTTTTTTACTTTTTAGGTAAATCTATATAAGAAGAAGCATTTAACGGATCATATTTATTAATTTTAAGTTCTAAATAAGTGACTTCTAGAAATGACCAACCCGATCCCCTGGTTTCCATTTCATCTGCTTCTTCAATCATTTTTTCAATAACAAAAATCATAAAAGCATTTAAATCGTTTGTTTTCGTTATGATATACATAGGAGTTTTGAAATTTTTTAATAATTCACTATCTTCTTTTATAAACATAGTCTATGTGTACATTCACTTTTAAATTAGCATGTTTTCTATGTTCGTTTATTTTATAAATAATAGCATATCTATAATGTTCTAAAAATGCTAGAATAGAATTTACAACAGATATATTACGTTTATCTTTAATAAAATATGTTTTTATTCTGTTTTTTGAAGGCGTTGTCACCTTCTTCAATATCTTCAAGTCCTCTTATTGAAGTCGAAAATTATGACTCTACTATTTATATGAGAATTTATATTTTTATAATAATTTCCGCAAATATTGCATCTTTTTTAAGGATAGGTTTAAAGATGAAATCTTTTATCAAATCTTAAATTATGCCATTTCAAAATATTTTTTAGGTTATTTCTTTTTTTTTTTTTTTGATAATTAATAAATTTCTCTTTTAAATAATCCAAATCATATAAATTTTTTAAGGAGTAAATCCCCTTTGTTTTTCTTCCTCTGATTGATCCTTAAAATCATTACTATTTTTATCAAATTTTAATCCAAAAGAATCAAATATTTTTTTTATATTTATTACGCTTTTCAGGGTTTTTGATAAATATTTTTTTATATTTATTCAAATAATCATCTACATCAAATTTAATAAATCAACTAAAACAAGCTTATATTCGTCTGTTTCTTTAATATATTTTCTTAATAATCTAATCAATTCAACTTTTCTACAACCACTAGGTTGTTTAATATTCAGTTGTTTGGCAACTTTTCTAAGTTCTCCGATAGTCTTTGACTTTAAAGCAAGCTCCATTTATTAGGAAACAATTTTTTAAAGGAGAATTCAATGAGCGTCTTCGGCTAAAGGTGAATGATTAATATGAAAATTACTTTTAAATGTCTCTTTTTATGTGTATATAAATATTGCATTCCGCATTCACATGTCATTTTCTTATATTTAATTAAGGAATCACAACATTTGCAATGACTTTGGTAATAAATCTTTCCCTTTCTATGATATATATATATAAACTCATTTACTGATTTCGTAATTAAACAATGCTTACACAGTTTTCTGAGCTCCATTTATTACATTACATTTGATTAAGGAGAAATCTTTTGCATGTTTTCTTTTTATATTCGTAGTTTAAAGACCTTTTGATGCTTAAAGTGTTTGGAATATTATAGAAATCCCACATTTTCTTTAAGAAATAATAGTCATTTATTTTTTCAAAATACATAAAGTCTAAAAAAATTTGAAAAACATTTCATCCTCAGTAAAAATTCAAGTTCTAAATGATTCTAGTTTTCAAATGTTCAAAATAACTTAACCCTACTTTATATTTATTTTTTTAAATATTTATCAATCTCACACCTTTCATAAAAATATACATTTTTTTCTCCATCAAAAAGCATTTCTTTATTTTTCATTATTTTCAAATAATGAATCAAAACTGAAAGGTTTTCACCTTTAATTTCAACATTTTCTTCAGAAGAATCACTAGAAGACAATTCAACAGAACTTTTCACTATCTTGAGTACAATCAAGAAAAAGTCACATTCATTTATGTGATGTTAATTTTATTACGTCACAGCCATCTAGACGAGCCGTAATATTCGAGTTCTTCTTTTCACAAAAACCAACTCGAGGGACAGAACCTGCAATCTTCGACTTGGCTTTAGAAAACTGAGCGTTATAACCACTATACAGTTCCGGGCTTAGCTATATTTAGGTTGAAAAGCCTTCATGTCCACTGATAACCTTTCAGTTTAAAGGACTTTGATTAGTGCTGACATCTTTATCAATCCAACTGTTTATCAATCCAAGCCATTTAACGAAATATTTATTTCCTTTCTTTTTTATAATTTTTTCAATCTTAAAAACAGCATCTTTTTTATTATATTTAACCAATTCTTGTTCATAATATGTTCCTTTGATTTTTCATCATTTAAATCTTTAATTTTATATATAATTGGATCGGTTTTTAATATATCTGAAATTTTAAAGATTTCTTCAGTAAAAGTAGGATTATACCCTCTTGTAAAAACCTCTTTATATTTAGAAATTCTAACAGTATCATCTATGTTAAATTTTTGGTTTTCTTATCACTTTTTCTTTGTATAAGTTCTTATAAACTAAAAAGATTCGTTCTCTTGTTTACTTGCTTCGACAGGTGTCATTTTAATAGATCTGCGATATGAATTGTTATAATTTTTTAATAATTTTGGTAATACATCTATATATCTGCTTGTATTATTAGCGGCTAAATATTTTCTTATTTTAGTATTAATAGTGCGATTAAATCGTTCAACTACAGAGCATTTAATTTCAACATTCTCTGTCGTAAACCAATGTATATTATCTTTGAATAACTTTGGGTATGTTTATTAATGAATTCTGTACCTTTATCAGTTTGAAGTTTTTCAGGAATTCTTTCTTTCTTCCTAAATATCTTTTTAAATGCTTCAGTCACTTCTTCTCCAGTTTTTCTACGAATCGGTACGGCCCATGAAAACTTGCTAAAAATGTCAATAACTGTTTAATAAATAATTGGTTCCATCATTGTATTTACTAAAAGGTTTCATAAATAATAAATCTGCTTGCCATTGATCATCAATATGTGAAACATACACTCTTCTTCTTTTAAATTTACAAATAACGGTTTATATCTTGTATAAACATCTTGAGAATGTAGATAATCTTTAATATCTTTTTTTGCTTTAAATTTATCGCCTCTGTTTTTTTTTTTAATTCATTTATTCCACAATAACCAGTTTCTGGATCATAATATGTTCGGTCTAGGGCTTTAGTCCTTCGGTCTATTTTTCTTTTTCTTTTGTCGAAGTATTTTTGTCCTAAAAACGACACTTTAGATTCACATTGTACACAAATTCCTTTTAACATAGGTCTGATATTTTTTAGAAACAGTTTGATTAATATCTTTTGTTTCTGTATGAGATTTTACATTTTACGCAATATATCATCTCAGATAATCCCAATCCAAACATCTTTTTAGCTTTAATGATAGGTTTAATAATAGCTCGTGCTTGTCTTTCTCCTAAAGGAAAAAAATACCATTTGTAGGGATTTTTAATAGCGGCTAGATCATCGAAAAATTTTTTGGTCAGCAATATGTCTCTGTTTTGTATCTTTTGTTTCACTGTAATCAATGTCGTGTTTTTACAAGCTTTATCAACCCTATTTATACCAGGATCACCTCTTTCTAAACGGTTTTTTTTTTTTTTTTTTTTTTTGTTTAGTAAACGGTCCGCAATATTGATAACCTGGAATATGCATTT
>BPLR01016814.1:0-29442 GCA_021605095.1 Caerostris extrusa
TCTGAGAACTCACTTTTGCTTCTCACTGAAGTTATTACCATTTCTTTGGTTTCAATTCAGTCAATTCTCCTTGGTTCTCAGTTGAAGTTCTTCCTTTGGTGTTTTTAAATGTGAGAAGTAGCATATATATGTACGTCGGAATTTAATTGGTTTAACCTAAGTTAATGAACTGATTATGTGTTTTTTAAATTTATATTTGACTGAGTTGAATCAATTTATAATGAGTTCAGTCGGCGGGTTCGGTCATTTTAAATTGTTTCGGCTTAACAAAAACGATTCTTGAATATATTTCAGCATTTCCCAGAAAGTTCTATATTCAAGAAATTTATTTCCTCCTGTTCCATGATGTGCTATGTTTAATTCAGAGATCATAATTTTTGAGCGGATTGGAAAGATATGTGCATAATAATAGTAGGTAAAAAGAACATAGTACAAATGTTCTGGCAGGGATTTGAGATTAAAAAGAAAATGTTGGTGATTGCATTCAAGCAATTATAAATATGTTTAATGAAGGTTTTAAAGAAGTTTTTAATTTGAAAGCGTTTTTCGTAATTCCATCAAAATGTGCAGACGATTCACTGTATATCTCGTGTCTATGGCATAGGACATATACACAATAAATCTGGCAATGTTTTATGATTGTTTTCTCATTGCCTCAATTTTTTCCATTCCCGATAGGTTTTTGAGAAATAAAGTATCTGTTTCTTTTAAATATCGTTATGCTGAATCTTACATGCATTCTTTTTCTCAATTTTGAGAACTGTTTTCGCTTGGGTAAAGCTTGATGGAAATTTATTTTCCACAATTATAAAAATAATTATTTGCAAAAATGCGTATTTAGCACTGTAATGGAAATTAAAAAAAGAAAAACAGATTAAACAGTGCATTGCTATAGTTATTGCTTGGCAACGCAATTAAACAAAAAATATCAAGTTGTTTTTACCTTATGCCATTTAACCAAAGGAAACATGGTTGCATGACGAGCACCTCTCATGCACATAACGACACTATAGCATGCCCTTAGCATGCATAACAGCACCATAGTATGCCTTTAAGATGCATAACAGCACCATAGTATGCCTTGAAGATGCATAACAGCACCATAGTATGCTTGAAGATGCATAACAGCACCATAGTATGCCTTCAAGATGCATAACAGCACCATAGTATGCCTTCAAGATGCATAACACCACCATAGTATATGCCTTCAAGATGCCTTAACACCACCATAGTATGCCTTCAAGATGCATAACACCACCATAGTGTAGCCTTCAAGATGCATATAACACCACCATAGTATGCCCTTCAAGATGCATATAAGCACCATAGTATGCCTTTAAGATGCATATCAGCATTATAACATACATATTACTTTTCAAAAAATATCTACTATTACTACAGCACTAAAAAGTAATTTGAAATTTTTAGATACCAGCGATTTTCCTGCATGTGTAATCATTTACGCCTAAAATAGTCATTCAATGAATCACGCTGATACGTTTAAATCAAATTTGAATTTGAATATTGATAAATTATAAAAAAAATACGAAACAACATGATTACTATAATTAATCATTCTGTTCATTTCAATAATTACAATTATTTTTAAAGGTGCAAAATTTTAAATATTGTGAAAAATTATGCCATAATTGTTTGCTTAGTTTAATTTTAAATCATGTAATTGTGAAATATTAACATAATTTTTGTAATTTTCAACAAAAACGCTTAATTAAAAAATAGTTCAAATGCTTAAAATACTTCACAAATACTTAAAAAAATAAATAAATATATAATATAAGACATAATATAAATAATAATAATAATATAAAACATAATTTTTATATTTATTGACGAATATAATTTCAACTTTATTTTATAAATGATAGGCATTAATTCCTTCATCAGCATAATGTTTTAAAATTATGGTACTCTAATAAAATCCTCCTCTCTAGCAGAAACTACCCTTTGTTTCTTGCGATCATGTGTCCCTTAAACTATCAGGGGTGTTATGGGTCTACTTTGCACAACAGCAAAATTACGAAAGCATTGATGTAGAAGATTTTTAGTGACAATTGCCAGTCATTTGAATGTCACATAGAAGAAACACGGAAACTCAAACCATATGTCTGCAAGAAATATCCTGGTTTTTCAAAGCTTCTTTCAAAGATAGAATCTTTATCTTGTTCATTGTATTAACCCATTCATCTGCCAAATATTTGCCAATGTTTCTCGAATGGTTACTCCGTCATGAGATATTCCTATCGCTGATGTCACACAGGTTTATTTTGTTACTTTCAACACAAAACAAATGAGCTTTTCCACTTAAATCACAACCTTACGATGTGTGCATTATTTACGGTGATCTGCTTTGCACTGCAGAAAAATCATGTAACTCCGTTGTAATCATTGGTATGGTAAAATGAAAGTCGAACGTTTCCTGCAATTGCAACAGAGGGCAAATGTTGGAAGAGTGCGCAGATGTGAACTCGTTATTTGAGTGGCAACGATGGTTTGCTTTGCGTTGAAGTTAACAAATCAAAGCTGTCTGATAAGACCTTTAAAGTCTAGGGATACTAGGTGTTCGGACTTCAGCCTCTCACTCCGAATGGCTCAATTATTGTATTTAAATTTGAAAACGATTATTTTGAAAATATCTTGAAATTGTAATAAATCCGATGTGAAAAAGTGAGAAAAAATGAAAACAAAACAAAAAAATTCAGCTTCATAATAGTTTTTCTCTGTAGACCACCCACTGCAATTAGAAAACTTGCTTAATGAAATCTTTACAATAGCGCAACCGTTGGGTTCTCGTTCAGGTTGCTGAATGGGTAAATAATACATAAATATAATTGTCCAGAAAAATTAAATTCAATTTCCCTGATGAATAATTTGAATTCATTTATTATTTATTAATCATTTATTTATTATTTACAAATGAATGTGTTTATCGATACAAAATTAAATCATGTGTTTTTACTCATTGCTCATAAATAAAATATAGCAATAAGATAAATAATTAAATAATAAAGCTTAATTTATTAGTTTTATTAATTTTAAAGGACAACAACATTAACAAACGGAAATATTTCTCTAAAATTGTCATTTAAAAATTTAATTAATAACGGTAATTAAAAATAGAACAAAATGCTAAAACCTGAGTACTAAAATATAAAAAGAAATGAAAGAACGAAGAAACTAATGGCGAAATTAAAGTTTAATACAATCGCCAGCTCTTTGATTTATAATTCAGAAGAAAAAGAAAAAAAAAATGTAATTAAAAGTGGTAAAAAAAAAAAACTTTAACGTAGCTTGGAAGGAATTCAAACAATAAATATAAAACGCCAACTTGAGGCAAAAAAAAAAAAAAAAAAAAGCAATTAAATTAAACGTCGTTATATTACCCTTCAAAACAATGCAAAACGCCATGTAAAAGTGATTTTTCAAAACAAAAACGCTGACTCAATTATACAAGAATTTTAAAAAACATAAAAAAAATAGCAAGCGTCAAACATCAACTTCTTCAAGCGCGTAAAAATATACAAAGAAAAAGCAGCGTCCTTTGTATGTGGAAGTCCAAAGTGGCACTAAAGCAATTATATTAATTTAGATTAAAAGTCATTTCTTTTTCCATTCCACGTCTCTTGCTGCCAAAGACGTTTTCAGAATAATTTTTTTTTTTCACTTTTTTCTTTTTTTTATTCGTTGGCACATTTTCTTCCTATGATTGACGCGTTCTGTGTGGCAACCTAGTTCAGGGAGCATCCTCTCTCCTCTGCGCATCATTTGCTCTTCCGCATCCCAATCCATTCTCCAAAGAAAAACTTTCATCAATCCTAGTTTTTCCCCTTTTATTTTTATGCTCGATATCTGCTGCTTTTCAAATTTATCCCTAAAGGAGAGGGAATATATCTCCAGTGTAGGGTTTGCGAGTAATAATACTAGTTATTCTTGGGGAAAATAACAAGCGTCAAAAACGGAATGGCTTTATATTCTTCGACGATGGTTTAGCCTATATATTCTTCATTTGAATATCATTTTTTTTTTTGCCTTAACATTAGACTTTTTTTTTTTTAATGTGACACTTTAAAGTAACTTTAAAATATCAAAATAAATAATCAGTTTATTTCATTAAGACAGCTTTCAACTTTAAATAACAAGATAGAACAAATAATTATAGTTCAGTTTCTTTAACCTGAGGGTCAAATTGTTACTTCTATATGTTATTCCTATGAAAAAATGGCATATATTTTTTTAGGATGCGGAAAATCAATTAAGTGTATAAAATAATGCCGTACACTTAAATATAATTTCTTAATCTTTCTAAAATAAACAGCATATGATATTTCTTCAACATTAATTTAAATCTTTGCGATCTCTTTGAGTATAACAAAAAAAAAACCCCGATTTTCATTAGTCTTCTTTAATTTTTTAGAACAATAAAAAGGAAAGCATATATTATTTGATAATAATATTGCAATAATTTTAATAATAAGGCATTAAAACTTTTAACTTAACATTGAACAATTTAAAAAACTTCGCAATAAAGAAAATTATTCATTACATTTATTTATCAAAAAATTTTGAATCACAAGGACGAAAAAAAAAAAAGAGTACAGTTTACAGTTTAGTATAGTATAGTTTTTAGAAATCTATTAAGTTTAGATTTAAGGAGAATCGCTAATCCCACTAAAATGTATAAAAGGATTTGCAAATTCTTCATCTTTTGTAGGAATTTATGTATACTTATATTTACTTTTTCTTTCTTCAAT
Source organism: Caerostris extrusa (assembly GCA_021605095.1). Lineage (NCBI taxonomy): Eukaryota > Metazoa > Arthropoda > Arachnida > Araneae > Araneidae > Caerostris > Caerostris extrusa. Next base: position 4,770 of record BPLR01016814.1, read on the forward strand.
GTCTAAAGACAATTTTTTAAAATTTTAGCAAGAAAGAATTACTTAATTTTTTGTGATTGTCTGATAACTACAGAAAATGAACGTTTTTAAATATATATTTGTATTATTATTCAATTTTTAATTTAAAATGATATACTTTTGTATGATTCCTTTTATCTTATGAAAATTCTGTATTTATACTCAAAAATTTTTTTTTAAATAAATAAACATGTAGAAAAATGATAAATCTTTGATCGTGTGATTCAGTACTTATTTAATAAAAGCAAAAAATAACCTTATATTTTCAATGAAAATTTCCGACTGAAAGATTTAAGCATAGTTGCAATGTTTAATTGCATAATTGCATAATAATGTATAATTGTAAACCGCAGGCATAATTGCAATGTTTTCCATAGAAATAACATGGAAATACATACAATAATTTCAGTACTCACTGTGCATATAACAAACAACATACATATAAACAAGAAAATATACGTTAAATAATAATACAAGAAACTATACATATAATCAAGACAATTTTTTTAATTAAAAAATAACTACGAGGTACCCTTTTCTATACACCTCACCCTCCTTTTTAGGCTATATAGCCTGTTGGCAGTTATAAAATTGAAGGTGCAACAAGGGTGAGCAAATTGTACACCAAGAACAGCCCATCGATAGCTGTTGAAGGGAGGGCAATGTTACATGGAAGACTTTTATGAGATTTGATGGCAAATGTACACAAAAAGGTTGGCATTTCAACCAAGTCACCTCTCATAAAATAACCAGCGATTGAAACTGTGGCTGAAATACTTATGTTGTAAGAAATAGGAATGAAGATTAGTTTAAAAATAAATTAATTAATTATAATTCTTTACATCATTTTTTTTATTAAAATATAAAATGCACTCTATGCGTATGTTGTTCTCTATATATAACGCAAATTTTTTTGTATTTTGTTTTAAGCATGATAATAATTAAAAACTCAAGTGCAACAAAAATATTTTTTGTATAAAAAACAAGTGTTGTGAAGTTTGTAATTTCTTTTATACAAAACTACTTCTTGACGCCACAAAAATATTTATAATTCCGTATTGAAATTTTAATTAAGTAAAAAAATACTACCTTTACTCTGACACTTTGTATAAATTTTGCACAAAATTTATACAAAGCGTATTTTAATATTTATTATAAATAATTTTCATCTTCTGAGTTAAATATGTCTTTCGTTATATTCAAGCTTTATTTAACAATGTTATAAGAATATGTAAGATTAGTATGGATTTATAAAACACTTATAAAGTTATATATTATTTTTTTACAGATTTTTTTTTTATAAGAATATTTTATACTGAAACACAAAGTTTTTATTTCTTTTAAGAGAAATCAAATTAAATTTATTTGTTTCATTATTGGCCAGTAGATGGCAGCACGACGTCAGACTTTCAAACTACCACTTTAAATTCGCTATTTTCCGATTGATTTACGACTTAGAATTTTCAATATCAATTTGTGAAAATGTATAAACACAGTTTATTGGATTTGAAATCTGTTAAATCCTTTAGAAGAATTTTTTTTCTCAGTCTTAAAAGCTTTATAAAAAGATTTAAGGATTATGGTCAGTGCTATTTTATGCATTTATTGATGATATGTTTCGATGTTATTGAAAATAAAATTCTAAGTATTCAAACAATTTGTCTTGCTTAGTTACAGTTGTTACTAAAGTCTTCTGTTTTAAAATTGAATTCAAGTTTCAAAATATAAAATTAAATTACATTTGCTAAATATCTTTTTCCAATAAAATTTTCTGGGGAAATTATGTTTATTAATCTTTCTATTTTTTTATAGTTTATTTTTATAACAGTTATAATAGCCCAATTTTTTTGTTAAATTTAAAATATATTTATTGAGAAATACAATACAAAAATTCGAATTTTTTAAAATAATAATAATACATTTACTAAATCTAATGAAATTAAAATAACAATCAAGAATCTAGTATATATATCTATTTTTTTAGATAGTTATACATAATTATTATATACAATTTCCAATGTTTATACTTATAAATATAAACTTTAATTTAGAGGCGTAAGATTTACAGCAGACAAACTCTAGGACAGGTAATGATTGTTGGCTGATTTTATAAGGTATATTGAAATTTATTGACAATTTTTAACCTTTCAAAACACTTGTGATAGTATTTTAATCTTAAATTTCAAATTATTTTTCAGTAATTGACAAGTTTTCAAAAACAAATTAAAATATGAATAACATTTGAACCATAAAAATTGATAAAAACAATTTTGTCAATAGAATTGAAATCAAATTTTGTATGATAACATCAAAATAATAATATTAATATCAAATTTGTTTTTTGTGCTATATTGAATTTTTTTTTTTTTCCTTTATCCTTCAATAGCCTATTTATCTATTTCTCTATTCTTGAACATCCCATTTCTCTATTCATCTATTAGATAGCATTTGTAAGATATCATTACATAGTGTTAGTAATAATTATTTTCAATAGATCATAACGATTAAAAAAGAAAAATTTAAAATTTTGTGATGCTGGGTAGTATTTTGACAACAGGTGAATTTATCTTGCCCTATTGAACCTAATTTTAAGAAAAGCTGGTGAATAGTGCCTTGCCACTTAACAAACAACCCATTGAACTTTAGGATTTCTCTCTGATGCCCTCTCCATGGTGAACCTTCAAAGAGCCATAGTGCCCTATTGAATAGTGCTGCTGATTATAATGTAAATTAGGGAGACCTGGTTTCAAATGAAATCCAACAAACAACCCTGATAATTCTGTTGGACGGAAAGTCTTTCCCTTTAGATTTTCAAAAGTATTTCAAAGGAAGCAGGATGCAAATGTACCATAATAAACCATGTAATGTACCATGATAAGGAAGCAGGATGCTCTCTGATGTCTCCATGAGTGAACGTTCAAATGTGTTCTGCCAAAATGTATATCTTGTACAGCTGCCCAATGTGCATTTATATTGGCCAAAATGCCATTCATTATATCATTGGGATATAATGTAAATGATAGTTTAATTTTCAAAAGTATGTTCAAATGCAACAATGCTAAAATTTATAAGATGTCAATGTATCTGTACCATAATAAACCATGTAATGTACCATGATAAGGAAGCAGGATTTCCTCATTTATATTGGCAATGCTGCCCAATGTAGCTTCATTTTTTCTCATTTATATTGGCAATGCAGAAATGCCATTCATTCTAAAACTGCTGCAACATTGGGGGATAATGTAAATGATAGTTTAATTTTCAAAAGTATGTTCAAATGCAACAATGCATAAGTAAAAAAATTTATAAGATGTCTTAAAAAGTCTGACCTTAAGTAATCATATCAAATGTACCATAATTATTTATTAAACGCATGTGTTTCAAACACCGATGATTGAGAATGATATAAGTTTAATTGATATCAATAAATTGTTGAAATTCATATATTGGCAATAGTAGACAAAACCAGTGAGCTCTTATCAAAATATAATTAAGAAACCCTTATTAATCTAAAGGTTAAATAAGGCCTTAAACCCTTAAGGATAACTTCATTTACTAAAATTGCTAAATTAAAACTAAAATTGAGTAAACAATATTCTGAGGTTTTGGACCGAGAAATGAGATGAGGCTCTTTTTGTAATACACAATTTTTTTAAATTGCACGATAAGATTCGTTGATGCAAATGCTTCTGCCCAATGGTCAAAACAATTGCTTAAAAAAAAAAAAAAAAGGTTTAAAAATCAAATTAGTCTCGCGCAGTTTCTTTTCTTTGTTGTTAAATATTTGATTGTAGTAATTTTATTACTAAGATAAAAATATCATTTATGTTCTTTCCAGGACATACGAATTCAAAAAGCACTTTTTTTCTGAAAATTTAAAAACAAAAATATTTCATTGGGAAGCTTTCATCAAATCCATAGAATGCGGTAGTAATACCTGATAGATTTTAAAATAAACAGAAGATTAAAATCAAATAATTCATTTTTTTTATGTTGCTGTTTAATAATTTAATGTACTCTATTAATGAAAAAATTTTGACATATTTAATCTGAACCTGATTATTATTTAAATTGCAACATCACTTGGAATTGTGATGGAAAAATTATCCATTTTAATTGCTAAGGAGTCGTAACAAGCAACGATTTAACAATAGATTATAGTGTGAAGTGATATATAAAAGCTTGAAGACGATGACCCATTTTTTATGAGGAAAAAATGAGATAATAACAGTAAATGAAAAACGGCGTACTGATATACAACATAAACCTCCTTGTGCAGAACTTCCTTGTAAATCATTGAATTTCAACACGATTAGGTAACCACTTATATAGTCAGGATTTCAAAACGTTGATGAAGATGACTACTACTACTACTACTACACCACACCATATCACAGCTGAGTTTCCCTTTTACACTTTGGGAATGATATGGGTGAGAAGAAGTCTTATTGGACTTTGTGACGCTCTACGGTCATATGAGACCGGGACATACGGCTTAAAGTGGATTCCGACTTAAATGGATTCCGAAAAATTTCTTTCAAACATACATGGCACCTCCGGGATTCGACCCGAAACCTGTGTTACCGAACGGCAGAACAACTCATCCATCAGGCGCCATTATAAATGTTTCTATAAAATAAAATTGAATTGGTGATGTTTATTTCTCGCGTAATAAATTATTATAAATATATATTATATTTATTTATTTTATATTAAATTATTTTATATTTAATAATTTTTTAAATTAATTTTTATAGTATTTAATATTATGTTAGTATCAATATTTTATTTATTAGTTTTGTACATTAAATTTAAAACATTTTTCCGGCCTTCACCAATATTAAAATGGGTACGAATGTGCCATTATTTCATACATAGAAAATGATTTCGTATCGGAAATTCATGAAAATACTTTTTAAAAAAAACCTGTAATATTAGCGATATTAGTTAGTAAAAGATGTCATTTGAATGGAATTGTCTGGTTGATACGATTTGCCCGAAACTTCAGCGAAACATTGTTTCCTTGAAGCTACTGTTGTAAATTCTCTTCTAAACTTTGCAGACGAAAATCCATTTGGTGAATTTTTCATGGTGAATACCAACCACAGAACTTCAGATGTTTGAAAGTTCTGTGTACTGGAGTAGTTCCTTTGTCGCAGAATATCTTTACTCCAGAGCTCAAAATATTGTTGTTTCCAGATTGCATTGTCAAATTGCAGCTGTTTTGTGCGGACAAAGAACTTTAGTTTGCCTCTCTTCCGAACAAAAAGCAACGTTTACAGTTTCTTTTTTTCGTTTACCTAAAAGCAAAAAAAAAAATGAAATCCTTTCTATTTTTTTTTGCTTCAAGGAAACTATACATTTTCCTTCTTCCGGATTTGATTGCGACTTTTTTTAAATATATATATTTATATATATTATTTCCAAATTTTAAATAGATAAAAAAAAAAAAAGAATTTGGATTTTCGTTCAATTCTATGAATTTTTATATTTGCAATAAAAATAGATAGCTTTGAAATCTAATTAATTGCTTTCAGTGGGAAAATATGAAATTAACTCCCATTTTATTTATTAATTTTTTTGTATTAGAGTAAAAACATAAGCCATTTTCAAAAGGCTATTACATTACTTTTTATTAATTTTCAAACAATTTTAAATCATTCATGCTTTTCCTTTGATAAAAGAACAATGTTATTTATTTCGGTATTAAATGATTTCAACACTTTTTATCATAAATTCAAAATTATTACATTTATAAAGTTTCAACACATACATATCTCAGTAATATAATTGTTATAACTGTATCCTTTTATTAGAAAATACACAGTCCAGTCGAATAATGTGACCACCACCTACTTTCGCGTCGACGTGAAATAACCAATAGGTGGTAGCACATTGCAGTTGTATATAAATGATGTCCTAGGGCATTGGAAGCATTTCAAACGTTAATTACCTTCATCGAATTGCAATCGGTCCGCTCTGCCAAAGGTGCATAGTTTGGCTTTTGACAGGTGGTCACATTAATGTGACTGGACTGTGTAATTTGTAATTTTAACTATATGATTGTAATTATTTTTATAATATTTGTGTTTTAATTTTGACTACAAATCAAATAATAAACACGTGAAGTCAAAAAAAGAATAGACTGTTCAAATAACAGAAAATTATATAATAACATCTATTTGCTATTAATATTTTGTAATTTTATTTTAATAACAATGCTATAAAATAGCCCATTCCATATCATTAATTTCTTTTTAGTGATTAACGAATTTTTGAATTCATGAAATTCGTGTTTTACATATTTAAAAAAAAAACATTTTTTTTTTATTTTAATTTCGATTTAAATCTGATTTAATATAGATTTTTAGATAAAGTAATACAAGAATTTCAGCTTTTATAAAATAAAACATTTTTATGAAGAATAAATTAATTTTAAATTTCTACTAATGAAGTTCATATATGAAATCACCAATTGTTATATTCTTAAAATTATGTTATACATAGCTGTAGAGCCGGACACAAAATATATATCAATTTAGGAAATGTTAATTCTTTCTAATTAATTATTCTTAATTTTTTTTTAAATTTTTATTTAAAATTTTTATTATAAATATTATTTTTTATTTAGATGCTTTTAAATCAAAATGTTACTTATAAGAAAAGATAAACTTGTCTTTAGGGTGTTTTTGTTCTGTTAATCTTAATGCAAATGTCAGACAAATTAAGAAAAATAATCAATAATAATCTTTCTTAATTTGTTAATTTTATATAATAATCGAAAAAAAATTTATAAGTCAATTTTGATGTTAAAATCATATAGCGAAAGCCATTAATATTTTACCATAATTTGTAGCATATTATTTAACAATTTTAACAATCCAGAATAAATGAACCTTTGTTATTTAAAATAAAATTATTAATTTAAAATTACATTCTAGTAACGTAAAATTTAACAATAACTATTGTTAAATTGATAATTTCATAAAAAGAATGAAAAATCAAAATTTTCTATTATATTTAAAAAATAATATTACAATTTTTCAAAATTTTTCATTTGTCACTATCTTATGAACGAAATCAATCCAATGTTTGCTATATATAAAACAATTAATATATCTCAATAATATTCCTGTAACTCAATTCCGTCGATAAATAAATAAATTTAATTTAATTAAAAAAAACATGTACATGCTGACTGTTTGAGTTTTCCCTGTCTACATCGCTTTTTAACAAACTCGATTTTTTGTCAACTTCCAGTTTTTCCTTTTCTCACCCCCGCCCTTTTTTTGTCATTTTTCTTCGATTTTTAAGAACTAGACCTATGTTACTGTATTTTCATTTTTCTTTCTCAGTCTCAATTTTTTTTTCTTTTTATTTCGTAACTCAGAGTGAAAAAAAAAAAATATTTATAAAACACAAAGAAAAAGTAGAATCGTGTTCAAAGAAATTAAACTAGCTACAACTGATTTATTATCTTTTTCTGTATAATATAATGTGGAAAGAATAGGAAGCCACTAATTTAAATTACAGGAAAAAAAAAACATTATAGGACTAAAGGATTGAGTTAAGTTATTAAATTACTTAAAGGATTTATAAGGTTAAGTTAGAAATGTGTTTGATTAAAAAAAAAAAAAAACAGAAAATTCTAATTTTCCTTTTTTTTAATTTTAATTTCTTTTCTAATTTTAATTAATTCTCATTTTAATTCATTTTTAAGACCATTTTATAATTATATTTCAAGAAGAAAAAGATATTTTTCAATTATATATTAAATGTTTTATTAAATAATTAAACATAAAATGAATGTCTAAGGCATTTATTTAAAAACAGTATTTTTATTACCAAAACGTATATGCTTACATGTTCGTATAGTACGTTTATCTTATTTCTTTCTAAATTTCTATAATAATAATTTATTTACAAAATTGTCTTTCATGTGTTTGACTTATTTTTTCATGGTTTAAAATTATATTAAATATACTTGCTTATAAAATTAAGAAATGGTTTTCGTGTATTATATTAGGGATCAATTAATTATCAATATTAAATTAACAATTTTTTTATTAAAACAAATAATTTAGTTTACTTTTATAAAAATTAAATACCTATATACCAATGTACGTAGAAATTCATTAAAAAACTTCATTCATTCATTTAAATTCATTATTATTATTATTATTATTATTTCCCATTTACAAGAAAATGCCATTGAACTATTTTTTACTGCTATAAAACAAGAATAAATGAAATTAAGTACACTTTTTTTTTTTTATGTGTTGTAAACTTCTTAAATAATTTGTATAAATTATATAAATAATTTTTTTTAATCATACCTTGTTAATTATGTTTGATTGATATTGGATTGAAATGAAAACTTCTTTTGATTCTTAGTTAAAAATCAATAATGGACTACATTAAAAGAAATATTTGAATATATTTTGGATATATTTGGTATTGGTTAAAAATTGTAACCTTGTTGACAGATTTTTAGCAATTCAAATCCATCTGATATTACTGTCTGATTTAATGGCTGATATTAATATTTAAAGAACTCTTGTTGAATTTATAAAGACAAATATTTGATTTTGTATTCAATATATATGTGATTCAATGATGAGTATTTTATTTATTTTCGTTAGTTGAAGTTACAAGCCTTGATGGCTGAGCGTCTGGCGCTCGGTGCCCGTAGGTTTTTGGGCTCGAGTCCCGTGGTACCATGGATGCTCGTAGTAGTTCGGAATCCACTTTGAACCCTGAGTCCTGCTTCAATCCGACTGTTGAGCATAGTGTAACCCTTCCCAGTAAAAAGACAATATCTCCTGGGTTGGGATTTGATAGTAGGCAGATGGCCATGGCCCAATATGGATTATTTTTATCACTGGTTTGTTAGTGATATGAAGTTAAAATTCTAACAAAATCCTTCAAAGAGAATACATTTTTCTGAAAGCAAAAAAACTTCCGTATCAAGAGTTATAATTATTATAAAAAATTAGATTGCTTGTAAATATTTTAATTGTAATTATTGCATCAAATCTATTTTTTGAGAATTTTATTCATTTTTACGTTGCTAACTCATAGTGTTAAAAAAAACCTATCATTTAAAAGAAATTCTCAATATTTTGCAGAATTTCCTAGATATGAGTTTTTTTTTTTTTTTTTTTTTTTAAAAACTGAAGTAAACTTTTAAACTGGATATTAATTTAGTAAACTATTTTCATTGAAATGAGGCAAATAGATGCATGCTGAGAAGTTCTTTTTATGCAAAACCATTTTTTACCCATAATTTTTTGGAAACTATCGTTCGTTTTGAAAAAATGTAACGTTTTTATTTCAATAAATATTTATTTAAAAAAACAATAAAAGTAATAGATTTAAAAAATTTAAAGTCAATTTTCAAGATATTAGTATTTTTACAAAAAAAACAACAAACCATTAATCTTTTTTCCTCTTGCATCTGGCGGAATCTATTAGTTACATGCAACTAAATCTAAAAAAAAAGTCCTTTAAAATAATTTTAATTAAATCTTTTTTAATTAATATTTGAAAAATTGTATTAACATCCAGTGTTATCCACTACAAGTACAAAAAATGTATTTGAACTTGAGTGGAGGGATAAAAAAGTATATTATTAACGATTGAAAATTTGAGCAAGATATATAGGGCGAGTGTGAGCTAATAGTATGAATTGAATAAAAATCATTTTCAACAAAACTTTTATATTCCTCAGATTTAATAATACGTGAATTATTTGTATAAATATAGTGGCATCAGATAATTTTCATGATATTATTATCCTATTATATTTTAAAAAAAAAAAAAAACCGCTTGTATTTTTGTTTGAGAATTCTCCGATATATAGGCTATCTTGGCGCCAAATTGGTAATAGCCAAAATAACATCTGGAAGAGTAGTCCATTTTTTTTTTTTTTTTTTTAATATGGTTTTAGAAGTGAACTGTGTTTATGATGTTAATAGGCTCATACACGAACTGAATTTAGTATTTAAATCTTTACAATTGAATGACTAATTCCTTTGAGGCATTCATTTATCTTAATGATTGCATAATATATATTTTTACTATGTTAACTATTATTGCTGAAGATTTCTGATTTCTTATTATAGACCCTTGTGAGACGACGGTGTGTGGGCGTGGCCGTGAATGTGAAGTGAACCAATTAGGCGAGGCTGTTTGCATCTGCCAACGTATCTGCAAGAAAAGGAAGAAGCCCGTTTGCGGATCGGATGGACATTTCTACGTCAACCACTGTGAGCTGCACAGATCCGCATGTCTCACGGACAAGAACATTGTCATCGACCACAGGGACACGTGCCTCAAAAAGAAACGTAAGTTTTTATTTGTTTACAGTTTTGTTAGATTTATTTACGGCAAATGTATATTCTACTTATAAATTATGTTAATTCAATTGATTCTATGAAATTTGAATTTCACGTTTTCAGAAAACTAGATAATAAAATGTTATTCCCCAAAAAGGTATCCATAATCATTACCAAAAATAGATTTAGAGTAAAATAAAGGTGCAGTTATCAATATATATTTAAATAAATATATTTGACCTTTTCTTAAAAAAATAAACCACCGCTTTCTTTTCGTCAATACATGGAGCGGTTTAACGAGGGTTTTTAAACAGGATGTATACAGTCGACGCTCAATTAAATATTTATGTTTTGATGAGATAATTCTACATTTTGACGGAAAAATCCCCGTTTACATTTATCTCATTGAAAATTTATTATTAAAACTATTCACTGAATTCTCTTAATTAAACAAAACAAATGAAGGAAATAGGAGTCAGCTCCCTATGGTGTTTGTCTAAGTGTGGTGTCCCCTATGGTGTTTGTCTAAATATCCTTTGTTAATAGTTATTAATACAAGTTTATGCATATTTGTTGGACGGATTTTTAAATTCAGGTTCATTATATGCTTGGAGCATATCTAATATTTCCCTTGTTTTACGGCGTGAATTTCAACTACAATATTTATCGATACCATTTACGAGAAATTGTCGTACTTTTAAATAAGTATGTTCATATATGAGATGCACTTTATTAACAATGCTTGCATTTATTTAAAAAAGACATTGTTTATTATTTTTAATTAAAGCAGATTTTAACTAAGGATAAATCCAAAAAAAAAAGGTATCATAAAGTGCACAGTTATTGTATTTCGCAAAACATTTTATTAGCTAATATTTGCTTAAAATTCACTCTGTTTTTTAATTAGATTAAAATATGATATTTTCAGTTAGTTTATCAGTTAGATAACAGTGTCCCCCATAATTATTCAAGTTATATATTGGAAAGCTTATATTGTCATTATAAGAATTATCATATAAATTACTTATTATTTTTAAAGCTAAATACGAAATATGTTTTGAGTATCTTGAAATAAATATTGATGCATGAGCTATACAATAAATGCCTATTAATAAAATATATTTCAAGCTTAAGATGTAATAAGCCAAAATATACATAGCAAATATCTCACGTAAAAATATATCCCTAGTAAAATAAATTATTTCATTTGCATATCACCTAATCTACTAGATTTCGTATGCGTATCTCCTGTTCCTGTCCTGGTATATAAAATTAAAAAGTTCAGTTACAAGCCTAGCAAGATAAGTGAAAATAAAGATACCATGTTTTAGCAGGAAAGGCTTGTTTGTTTTGATTTGTCGCTCTACAGTTATCTTGTGCACACAAGGGCTAAATAGACGGCGACCTACAGTTTAAAGTGGATTCCGAATCACTAATAATCATCCATGCCACATCCAGTATACGAACATTGGATCTTGTAGTACCAAAGGCTAGAGCTCTAGCTAAATGGCCATCAAGCCACCAGCCCGAAGGAGAACGATTTATCAATAATCTGGAAAACTATTCCGTTGGTTTGAAAAGGAGAGTGCAAATCCCGAGATGTAGCTCTATGGTGTTCCATTCAGTTGTCACTCCATAGTTGTTCTTAGAAATCTTTTTCAGAGAGTTCAACAAGCTTTGTATGCTCATGGAAAAATTCGAGTAAACAGAGGCATTCCCTCATTGTAAATTATAGAGGGCTGGTGAAAATACCCCCCCACCATTCTAAATTTCGTCATGTTTGTAGGTTCTTTTAAAAATAAATAATTTGAAATAGAAATGTTGAATTATTTTGAAGAATGCAAACTATTTTAAATATCTTCATTACAATTCATTAAGGTAACATTAGAAATTAATAATGAATTTTAATAATAAATTAAAAATATGTTAAAGTTATTACAAGCGTTACTCTTTCTCGTAGCGTTTGACGATAAAAGGAATTTCAAAAGGAAAATGGAGTTTAGTTAAACTCATGAGCATGTGTGTTCTCCATACAACGCAACACCATGTTTTGTTGCTATTACAGCATTACATTTTTTAGGCATATTAGAAAAAAATTCTCATTCAATCACTTAAAGGATGGCTGTAATGTCTCGGCATATACTAGACTTATAATAGCTTCAAGAAGAAGGCCACTTTCAGGTTTATGGAAAGCTAATTTTTATTTAAAAGCATTGTATAGATATATAGATGGAACTCTATTTACAAAACATTAAAATTAAAGATAATTTGATTCACAAGTGCAGTTCACTCCAAGGATAAAGATTTTCAGAGCTCATTTTGTGAACAGGCAGAAAATCTGGTCGATTCAGTAACTTCAGACAAAAAAAGAAAAACGACACTTCTGGTCGTACTCGTCGTAGAACTGTTTCTCTTCTTCAATAAAAACCTGCTTTTAAGATAATTCGTCGAGAGGGGTGTCAACCTCCCTCACTTCTCATTGGATTCGACATTCCTCAACTCGTGATTTACCACCAATCACAATAGTACCACTCAGAGTGCAGTTCATATTCAATCTCTAGTTGGTTCGATCTGTGAAGGTCACACATACATTCACTAATTTCCTCATTATACATGATACAGAATATCTGCTATCAGGTTTGAGTGACCGGTTGTTCTTATTGCAACAAAACGCTAATTGCATGTAATATAACTATCCACAATAAAGCTCGTCTGCTGTCAAATCTGAGTGATGGGTTTATTATATATTTGTTAAATGACATACATACATTCCTCTCTCCTGGGAATGAAATGTTCAAATTCTTTTCGTGAGAAAAATGCTACAAGGTCTCAATATCACAAATGATGATGCAATAAGACATTGATATTGCTAACCGATCAAAATTCATTGTTTCTAGTAGTGTTATTTTCTCAATTTATTTTTTAATGCCATTATCATAAGAAGTATAAATGGTTAACTTTGGTTGCTTAGTCTATATATGTTTGCTGTGTTACTTTCTCATGTCTCTGAAAAAGAAGTATCTATATTTATAGCTGTAATTATTTTCCATGGAAACTGGACCGTTAAACATTTGATTTTTGAAATAAACTAAAATTTATTACAGACACTGAGGAAGACTACCAGGCCCACCAAACCGGCTGTTGTATACCATGAAAAGAAGAAGGAAGAAGATGGTATGTCTTGGAGGAATTTACCATCCTTTGAGCCAAGACGGAACAATGTCGTCGTCACAGCAGATCCAAACCAGGACTCGACCCAGCGAGAATGCTCCCACGAAGAATACGATTTCATGAAAGAGAATCTGCTGATATTCAACAATGAAAAACTTATGGACAGTAAGAAATCAGGTAACTCAAATTTTGAGAATAATTAATTCATGTTATCATTTATACAACTTTTACAAATTTGTTCAAAGGATTTGAAAAAAATTATCCTTATCCTGATCCAATTACTTTTAAGCTTTTTGTATTTTGTAATATATGCATTATAGACTTCTAATTGATAAAACATAACTAACATAAAAATTTTATTGCGCGAAATTATATTAATTATGAATACATTCCTACAACAGAAAGAACAACACTCATATAAATATGTCGCTATAAACATTAATTTAAATAAACCCTATATACAATATATATACGATACACAATATACAATGCGATACACATATATGCATGTTTATAAACTGCAGATTTGAATAGATTCTTTCAAAAACTAGGACAAAAAATTCTAAACAAAGCTTTGGTAAATGGCTAAATGGTGAATAATAAGCAGTGTTTTGAAAAAAAAATTAATAGTAGTAATAAATAGTAAATATTAGTGTTAATAATTAATTGGTCCTAGCAGGTCTGCTTAGAAATTATGTATTTTAGGTGATAAAATTTAAATATTATAGAAGACATTTTGTATCAGTAAAGCATGTTAATTTTACCAAATGTGCCTTGTGACTTTACATTTGACTTATTATTTTGACTTATTACTTTGACTTATCATGACTTACATTTGACATTTTACATTACATTTTACTTGATCTCATTCGTCTCAAACATTTCAAATTTGTAGTAAATTTACCAGGGTAAAATCCAGGAAAGTTGCTATATTCTATGATATGAATAATTGGTTTTTTATTATCATGATTTGAAGTAGTTCAAGTGAGGAATGGCGATGCCTGTTTATAAACTGCAGATTAAACTAAGGCTTTTATACTCACTTAATTAAGCGTAGAATCATACAGTGAATAGATTATTTCAAAAGCCAGGACAAAATTCTGAACAAAGCTTTTTGCCAATTGGCTAAATTGTGAATATTAAACAGCACTTTTTAAATAAGGTTTACAGAAATTGTACTTTTACAGAAAGGTACTTTTGTTACATTATTCATTGTATATTGGTCACAGTGTACCTTTAGATAACAAACGACTCTTTCGAAATATTCGCTCCTACTACAATGATAATTGAGTGTTTAAATTTGTTATTATTCAATCCATTCCGTTTCATTCGACCTCTGTATATTGGTCACAGTGTACCTTTAGGTAACAAACGACTCTTGCGAAATATTAGCTCCTACTACAATGATAATTGATAGTTTAAATTTGTTAATATTCAAGTCATTCCGTTTTAATAGACCTCTGAAACTCTGTTATCAGGTAACGAATATCTTGTCAGCATCATGTTTTCCACTATGACCAGAACAACAACGGCCAGCTGGAGGCCGAGGAGCTGTGGCAAGCTGCTGAGAGAGACCACCTGGGCCAACTGTCCACCTCGTGCATCCTGGCGGACATGCTGCTTTTCGACGACGCGGACAAGGACGGTCGCCTCAACATCAACGAATTCTACCTGGCTTTTAGTAAGTTATACAGTAAGTGGACACCCATTTCCTCTCGGCTTTTGCTTTGCTTCTCTTCCCGTGGTGTCGTTCTGTTCCCAACCCCATTTCCGTTCAAGTAAGTGGTGTAACTCCATTATGTGGATAGATAGCATTCGGGAGTGAGGGATAGCATAGCTTGCTGATCAATTTAAATATGTTATTGCATGTATGCTATTAAATATTGTAAAATATGTGTATATGTGTGTGGAAATAGATGAAATAAATATAAAAATATACTAAATAAAAGAAGAATATTTTTTTTATCTGTTTATGATTTGTATTAAGGTCTATCGTATCTTAAACGTGTTGTTGTTGTTTAGGAAATCATTGACCATTAGGATATATAGTTAGATTATTGCTGCCAAGTATTTAATTAATCACCTCTCACAGAACACACACACACATCTCTCCCAGAGAAAAAAAGCTTTTTACATAATTTTAAGTGTATCCGAAACGATGGCCGTTATTGATCATTGTTTTATGAGAGGAATAAAGAAAAACATTTTTATAGTGTGTAAATAATGAAAGTTTTTTCGTTTTTTAAAAAAGAACTTCGAGGCACTTTAATTCCAAGAAGAAAAAAAAAAAGCAAATAGTATAGATTTTAGTCAAATGAACAGAAGTTTAATTCATAATTTCAAATATTTAAATGCTTAATTTTAATTTACATTCGAAATAAATGTAAGACTAACTAGAGGAATAAGAAGAAAGTAACCTATGTAACTAATTCACACTTGTCAGTCTAAAGCAAACAGAAATACTAAATGAATAAGAAGAAAATAACCATAGATCAAATGTAACTAATTTTGCGTGTGTCATTCTAAAGCAAACAGAATAACTAAATGAGTAAGAAGTAAATAAACATAAATCAAATGTAAATAATTTGCACGTGTCAATCAAAATCAAACAGAAATTCTAAATGAATAAAAATTAAATAATAGATAAAATGTAACTAATTCACATGTCTTAGTCTAAAGAAAACCAAATAACTAAATGAACAAGAAAAACTAACCTTAGATGTAACTAATACACATGTCTAACTAACTAACTATATAACTAATTCGCATGCCTCAGTCTAAAGCAAACAAAATAACTAAATGAATAAGAAGAAAATAACCATAGATCAAGTATAACTAATTCACATGTCTCAGTCTAATGCAAACATAATATAAAAAAAGATAGATGTCTGATAACAGCCTTTTTTTTCCTTTAATATGCTCTCTTTTCATGGTATATTTAATATGCTCTAAAGCATTAAAGTGTAAGGCGAAGTATATCAAAAGAAGTATCATTCAGACATCAACTACGATATAACTGACATGACTACTTGCGATGCATGTTTATTCTCGCTTGCAATATACACGCAGCAATAGATATTTTGCTGATGGAATTTCCCGGTATTCATGAGGAGGCCATTTATAAAGTTTCATTGATTTTGGAGTCACTGGTTAGGTTTCTTGTTGTGATATACGACATTCATAAAACATCCTTTATATCTGCTACTGTGGCATTCTTTGCACAATATGCATCATGGATAAAGAAAGGATAGTTTTGGACATAAAATACTTTGTAAATCTTTTGTCATTTGCTTACAAGAGCCCTTGGTTAATAATTGTCTTTGAGAAATGCGGTTTTTGCGATGAACTGAGATTTTATGTGGTCAGTAAAAAACGATGTCAAATGTTTTGATTGTACAAAAAATATTTATTATGCAAAGATTCTTTAGCAATTGTTGAAGCATTTTTCCACCACTAATTTTGTAACAACTTGTATGTTTTGCAATGTAATATATAAGCTAGTACTTATTAATACAATAATTGAACATTTTTATTACAATTTACCCTATTTGAAGTAATTCAATTGCAAAATGGCAAAATTATTAATGGAATTTTAATTTAAAAATAAAACGTGAGTAAATGTAAGTGAATGAAGGTACAATAATGCAATACATTTAAGTACAATGAATTAATGAGGTTCGAAATCTCAAGATAGAATATGCATCATGCTGACATCTAGTTTAGTTTTAAGTTGAAACTATGAAAAAAGAATTAAAGAATCTACGGAAGCACCCTTAAATACGTAGATAAAACTGAAAGTATCCGTGATATAGTATTAGACTTAAGATAAATAAAATTTAACGCATTTTAAGAATAATTTTTATATCAGTAGAAATTTGTTTATTTGACTATTTTTGTGTTATTTACTATAAAGTTTGTTTATTAAATAAAATTGAATGTATGGTTGGTGCTAAATAAATATTTAACTTTCATATTTGGGGAATTTTGAAGTTTAATTCCAAATCCAACTTAAAATATAATTTAAAAATAATCTAATTGACCGCTTCGGAATATAATTAATGCTGCAATTCCTGCTATCTGGGCATTCCCTTCGTACTGCATGAGTGTAAAATAAATGTGAATATAGTTATGGATAATATTATTTGCATGTTAATTTTACATGTTGTGTTCGTAGATGTATGTGTTAATGTGGTTTTATGTACTTCAAATTTTACTAATCTTTGAATATTTTCATGAATAAATTGGAAATCATTTATTTCACTGAAAATTTATTTTCTTAACTAACAAAATTATTTTAATAAATATTTTATTATTTTACGCTAATCTAATACTCAGAATGAATATATTTTATTTCATATTTGAAGATAGATAAAAACTTTGTATATTAGTAATTCTCTAAATAGATTTTTAATTCTCTTAACAGTCAAATTTCATAATTAATACTTCATAGCAATGTAGGAAATTTCGATAATCATCTCTCTACTTTTAAAATTTATTGATACTCATTGTAATGGATTTTTTAAATGAGTTTCATAAAATAACTCTTACAGAAAAAGCATACTTGTTTTAAAAGAAAATTTTAAATTTTAATAACTTAAATTATTAAAATAATTTTAATTTCGTTATTTATGTATAAGTTATGTTATATAAACTGTTTGTAACATAAACATTATGAATTCGAATTCAGTTTACTAAAGAAATGCATGCTGCTTATCTGTAGGTGTGTCCGTGGTATCTCTGGACAAAGCCTTGAAGTAAAACCACGTGACTGCTCGCGTCGGTGATAATGTTGAAGTGAAATGTGACGTCACAGGAACTCCACCCCCACCAATCATATGGAGGAGAAATGATATGGACCTGTCCGTTCTCAATGATGAAGAAATAAAGGTGCGATTTTCTTACATTAAAGCATATTATTGAAATAAATTTCGTTGAAATACTGGCAAAAAAAAAAGGGTCTTCCATCAACCTCAACCGACGAAGCTCATGTCCAAAAAAATTAAAGATTTGGTGCTTGTAAACCGTTGATTTACAATTAGAGACCTTGCTGATAGTGTTGGAATTTCTAAGGGATCGGCCAATTCCACTTTGGGCCTCAAACGCGTCAAATATCGATTGGTACCAAAAACACTGAATGCATCCGCTCACACTGCATTGATTCTTCGTGACTTTTCGCTGAAAATGAAACCAATATCATTTTACAATCACCGTATTCACACCGTGCGACTTCGGGCTATTGCCTAAACTCAAAAGACCACTCCGGGGAACCTGTTTTGAGTCGAATGAAGAGATTCAACGTGAATCGCCGCTTGCTTTGAAGGCCATCCCTGCCGATGACTTTTTAGCATACGTTGAAGATTGGAAAAAAAGTTGGCATAAGTGCATTGTGTTCGAAGGGGATTAGTTTGAAGGCAATGAAATAAATTTGGAAGAATAAATAAAGAGTTTTTGAAAAAAAAATAATTGGTCTTACATTTTGGGCACAATAGTATACTTACTTCTTGAGGGAAAAGGTACATCTCTGGTATCTTCATTGAAAGGTACCAGAGATACTTTGAAAGATCTCTGGTATCTTTCAATTCACTGTACCGCCTTATACATTATTCTAGATTACTTAAATTAATGTCCGGTTTTTCGCATATTCGAATGCGGTCTGTCAATTGCTTTCAAAAATGGTTACCTTTCTATGTACATTTTGTTTATGTTTTGTAAAACAACAAAGTTTATGAAGTACTTCATAATAAAATTAGTAATATTGCTATTACTTGTACAAAAGTCTTACCATGAGATGATTGTATTTTCTTTCCAGCAAAATCTCAACTTTGCTATGCCTTCCTCGAGTGCTTCATTTTCTATAATACAATGTGACTAATTGAATACAAAATGATGTAAGAAAATTAAAAGATAGAATGGAAATGTCTTTACTAACATACACTGTTTCTAAAAATATTGATATATTTCGATCGCTTGGTTGTTCGGACTCCATGCTTTTGTATTTTGACACAGGCATTTGGGGAATTTTGAAAAAAATATCTGTGATACCTCATTTCAATTTCTGCAAATTAATAAAATTATCCGATATGTATAGTCTAAAATGAACAAATTAATTAAAATCTAGACATTTAAATGAATTAAATCCAGACATATTTTTGTACTGCATATAAGAATTTCATGCACTCTACATAGTTAATTGAATAGGGTTCAAAATCGAAAAGTGTGAAATCAAAAATTTAACTATGATTTCAATTTGTTCATTATTTTTCTTATCCAAAAATGCATAGAAATAAGTATTGAAAAAATGTATAACTAAGAATGTATAATTATTGAACTCCATAAGGATTTTGCTACTCAAAAAAGAGCATGTTCCAAGAAAATACGAGAGTACATCACGATCTGGAATTGCAAAGGATAGTTTTAATTAAGGAGGATATTAAATAGTTAAGGAGACGAAAAATCATCTAATTCAGACGATGAAAATATGAAATTGAAAGAAATGTTAAAGGTTAACTATTTGTAGATGGAAAATTATAGCAAAGTGACAGCAAACGCTAGAAAGGAGACTAAAATTGGTATCGAAAAGGCATCGAATAGTATGAGAAAAATGAATAAGAGGAAAAATTATTCTTATCACAATAAATTCGCAGTTGTATAATTATAAAATCTAACTTTTGATGAGTTTTATTTCCTGCAGGATTTTAAGATGTATTATTTTACAAGTTATAATCTAATAAAGATTTTAAGGAACAAAAATTTAAATAAATAATAAATATTTACTTTTTCTTTGCATACTGATGAGAATATATAAAAAGGAAAAAAAAAAAAGGATTTCAAGTTAAAAAAAAATATTGAATATTAGCAATGAATTAAAAAAAAAAAAATGTTTTGAAACAGAGCTGAAAATGGCATTTAACCTCACAATCTTCGCTTAAAATATTTATTTGGAGATAATACACAAATCTACATTTTTTAAAAATTTGTACATTATACAAAATCGAAACAAGCTTGGATAATGCTAATTGTACTAATTTAATGATTTTGAATTATATCAAAAGTTGGGTTTAAATTGTTTCTTTTTAACCCCAAACCCTATTTTTTTCGAAGCTATAAATGAAGAAAATAAACTCATGTTTGTGAAAATTGCAACACCATGAAGGAATCGTCATAATTGAATGAAATTTAATACACAGTTGAGTGGTAGTGGTACAAATAAATAATTAAAGGTTCAAAGCAAACAAACAATAACCAGAGATCGGAATCAGTATTTTGAGTAGCCACCACGCGCCGCAATAAGTGCTGCTACACGACGTGGCATGGAGTCAAACGAATTTTGAATGTCTGCCTGAGGAAGAGCATTCCATATTGTTTGTATGCGCACCCAAAGTTCGTTTGCAGAAGCAACAGGACGAGGATCACGAGTGAGACGCTGACCAACGAAATCCCACACATGTTCAATCGGCGACATGTCCGGGGAATACACAGGCCAAGGAAGAAGCTGTACCTGCCGCGTTGCAAAGAAGGATTGAACAGTCCTAGCGATATGAAGGCTGGCATTGTCCTGTTGAAATACAGCGCCTGGCAAGCTTTGAAGGAAGGGAACAGCTTGGGGCTGTAGAACTTCACTGATGTACTGGTTGCTGTTCAGATTGCCCAAAATTCTTAGAAATTGAGATCGTCCATGATATGCTATGGCACCCCGGACCATAACTCCGGGTGTTCGTCCACTGTGGCGTTCGATAATGTGGCGTTCACCAGCATAGCGTCTGACACGAATGCGGCCATCATAGTACCACAAATTAAAGCGGGATTCGTCAGAAAACACGATATGCTGCCAATCAGCACGCCAGTCTCTATGCTGAGCTGCCCATTGTAGCCGTAGGCGGCGATGGTTTAGCGTGAGAGGGATCCTGTATAAAGGAGTCCTTGCGCGCAGTCCACGCTGCAGCAGACGTCTACGAATTGATGAAGCACACAATGAAACACCTGTAGCTATTGATCACTGTGCTGCCAATTGTCTAGAGGAAGCTGTACGGTCCGTCAGCGCCATGCGGACCAAATGTCTATCATCGCGAGCTGACGTCACATTTCGGGGTCCACTCCCGGATTTCCGAGTTGTCCGACACTCGTCAGTCCACTGCTTCCAAAGACGCATCACTGTGCTGCTGTTACGCTGCACACGAGCGGCTACTGCACGATAAGACAATCCAGCTTCACGAAGGCCGATGATTCTCCCCCGTTCAAACTCTGTAAGTTGTTTAAATCTCGCTCTCTTTCGTCGAAGAGGCATAAGTAACGATTGAGCTAGCGTTTACCACTAGCAGACAACCACCGATAACTATAGACGCCTCGCTACAGCCGTCTATTTATTCGGATCCATCCGCCGTTCAGAGGGCGCTACTCAGCATACGCACGCGCTACGGATTTGAAATTCTAATCATTTGCATATCATGCGCTAATTTGCATTTCCTGAAAATTTCAGCTTACTCGTGTAAGTCCTTCATGGTGTTGCAATTTTCACAAACATAAGTTTATATATGAGAAATATAGACACTATGTAATTACATACTCACTGTTATATAGATTTTAAATACCGAACTGTTGTTGAACATAAATAAAATTAAGACTTTTAATATTAGTGTGCATTGATATTGAAAAAAATCACAAATTATTTTAAAAATAAAAAAAAAAAAGCCTGAGTAAATAAGAGATAGGCTTATTTAATTTTAATTTTCTGACTAAAATTTATGAAAATAATGAATTTAAATTTTTTAATAAAATATATATTATGCTTCAGGTCTCCCAAGTATTTGTGGATGGCTCCCTCTATTTAACTAACGTGCAGCTTGTCCATGCTGGAAACTACACATGTCACGCACAGAGAAATAAAGACATCACTCAGACCCATGTATTGCATGTACAGAGTAAGTTCAGGTTTAGTTATCAGAATACATTACAGTAAAATCTTATGTGACCAATATATTATATTAATGTTTTGTAAAATGCAATTCTTAGAAATATAGTTATAACAATTTTTTTAGAAATTCTCAAGAGAAAAAGTTAGTAGATTTTGCTTCCAACTATGAATTAAGTTACAAGAAGCGCATCACTAATAATAATGATAACTTAATGGAAATTATTGATATTATTTAGTAACATATTTTTAATGAATGGTCTTTGTAGCTCTTATTAATATAATTAATGAAAAAAAAAACATTTTTAATATTGTCAAAAATTTGATAATTCCGATTCATTTGACATATTATTGACATAATTAAAAAATTAAAAAATCTGTTAATTCTGTTAATTTTTCTCACTGAGTCTGTTACGTTAGTCTTTCTCGTTCTAATCGAATTATTAAATAAAATCTAATTATCATTTACCTCATGTCCACAAATCTCCCAGCCGTTTAAAAGAATTTTAATATAGAAATAATTTTTAAGTACATATTATTATAGAACTTCATTGTCAACGGAATTTTAATGTCAACCACTATAAATGGATAATTTATAGATATATAAATACAAAAATATTTAAAATACCTAATGGAATTTGACGATCATTCGTTATCAATGGATATCGCAAATAATTAATAAAATATTTGTATCAATCATTATTAATGGATAGTTAAAATAAATAAAATGTAAATTTTAACCGTTATTTAAAATATCCAATGAAATATGGATGCCAATCTTTATAAATGGATAAGTGAAATAATTAATTATAATGATGTCAATAATTGTCAATTAATAACTAAAATAGTTAATGAAATTGATGATAGAATAACTAATAAAATGTGGATGTTAACCATTGCAGCTCTGCCAGAAGTGCATGTGGTTCCAAAGTTGCAGTCCAGGGCTCCTGGAGAACTGGCCGAAATGGAGTGTCACGTGATTGGAGTTCCCCAACCCCGAGTATATTGGCTCAAGAATGACGAGGAGTTGAAAATGGGATCAGAAAAATACACAATTATCGGTATAAATTCAATATATCTTGAACTTTATATATTTTATTCATATACGAGAAAATATTATATAACATACAGGTTTCATAACAAAATTTCGCCATTGACGAGAAACCACGGTAGATTTCCTACAACACCCATAGACTAAATAGTAATTAATGTGAAATAAATTAATATGTAATATGTTGATTAATTATTGCTTTAATATATACAATTTGTTTGTTGCACGCTTTTTATGTATGCTATTATATGTATCAAAGTATATGTTTTTAAACTTTAGGCATTTAGTCATTATTTTTCCCATATTATTTAACACAAATTCCCATATTTCAGGAATGCATTTTTTTTTTTTGGAAAGTACATGTGGTTCCAATAATATGTTTTGCTTTGCTTTTGGTATAAATGTATGTAATTATTATTAAATTATGTAATTATAATCATTAGTACAAATTTTGTAATTTTTTGAAAAAAATTTTTTATATAAAAAAAAGAATAATTTGGAAACAGTTTACTAAGGGGTTGGTGTAAAGAAAATTTAGGAGTTTATTAATAAAAATATTTTTTGAGTAATGTTCAAAATCCTTCCTCTTCTTAGATATAAAAGATTTTTGTTAGTTATGGTAGGGTTTTGAATTCAATTAAAAAACGAAAAAGGTCTATATACAGAAAGCTCTCCTGTTTTGCTAAGGTATATAAATAAATAAATTAAAAAAATATATATATCTTACCATAGATTTGAAAATTCGATTTGAAACGTTTGTTCTTTAAATATGATAATATGATGTTAACATACAGTTGATTTATAAAATAAATTAAAAATAAACAATATAATTATTTGATATAAAACATATGTATAAACAGTTCTGTACTAAATTAACATAGGAAGATTCGTTACGTAAAAAGAATGTACTTTAAAAAGGAATCATATATTAGTACATATATATATTTATAATATAAAATCCCCTTTGCAGGTAACAGTACTGCCCTTGTAGTGGGAAAGATAACGTACAGCGACACTGGAGCTTACATGTGTGTGGCGACCAACCCCGCCGGTACAACGAGAGATATTAGTTCTCTTGTGGTACAGGATCAGCCCGCCAGAAGTAAGGATAAAGAGTTTTGCTTTATTTTAAAAATAGTAGCCTGTTGCATAACTTTAGTGAAAGGCAGAGTTAAATATTCATAAATA